>WYDF02320343.1:0-14464 GCA_009867245.2 Adranes taylori
CACACGAACTGGATGAATGCAGCACGGGATAGAGAGAAATGGAAATATTTACGGGAGGCTTATGTCCAGCAGTGGATAGCTGTTTGATGATGATGATGAACTCAAAAAACACGGACTGCTGGTACCCCATTTTTATTAACTTAAACAAATATTAAAATCGTGTATAGCAAGTATAGCAACCTCCCTTAAAACCCTATATTATATGACTAAACCCGGCTTTTTAGTACACTTCCCAGGCCGGCTACGGATGCAGTAAATAAAATATAATAATTACTAATAACTCTAAGCTAGTTATATGAAGTAAAATCCTAATATACAAAAATTATAACTGCGTGATGCGCCAAAATTAAAAGATAAAAGTTATACGTATATCAAAGATTATATGTCTTCCACGAAGTTCCATCGCTGAACCCGACGGCTTGTTGGAGGAAAGTTCCACAGATGTTACAGTTCGAGAATTGGTAAACCTCCAACAGCTGGCAACGCCTTCGCCAACTTTGGCATCCGAATTTCAGATGCACGTGGTGGTAAATTGATTGGGCCCCAAGATACCACTGCTGCAATTTACCGCAAACTATCGAAGCGCTACGCCCTAGGGTGATTGCCTATAAATTTCAATCCACAGTCTAGCCGCTATTTTAACAAACAATAAAACTCCATATCTTATCCAATCTGGAATTTCACCATTTGCATTAAATCGTTTATCTTAATTTATCGTCCACCCCTTGTAAATATCGTTTTAGTTTAGTTCATTGATGCGCCCATGTGTAGTTTTAGGGTACGTTTATATAAGAATTTTTTGTTAGCTAACGCGAAAGAGGAGAGAAACAGTGATGAAAAAACCGCTTATTGATTCGGACGCCAAAATTCAGCGCGAATAAAACTTCGTATGCCATAGCGCTAACCATTTAGAGTCTTAACAAAACCGTTAACAGCTTAGCACGGAATAGTTTGTCAGCGAGCAGAACCATTTTCTCTATCGCGCTGAAATTTCATTTTTTCAATAACCAGACTGCATAAATTCAGCGCGCTACCATAGGCCTTCGCGCTAACTTATCGTTTGTAAACATTTCTACATTAATTCTGTTCAATAAGGAATTAATTCGTTGTCGCTGGCGAACGGTGTGCAAGAAGGAACCCAATCCTTAAACCCACACATACCTCCTTAATCCTATCAGAAGCAGTGAAAGAAGATAGCAACGTATCGTTAAGGTAATTCCCATTCACATTTGTTTGGCGGTTTATTGTATCGTTGTTTGTTTGAATTGCATTAGATACAGTCCGTTTTGTCGCTAAAGGCGCATGGTCTAATTTCGTAGCTCTGGAACCGGCCCTATCACCATCCACTGAAACCGAGCGGCTTAAATAAAATCCACACCCCATAACCCCAATTTAAGTTTCAGCTACTATTTATTCACAAAGACATGATGTTCTTGGGAAAATGGAGAAACCAAAATTAACACGAGTTTGCAGAGGAGAGTAAATCCATATCT
Organism: Adranes taylori; assembly: GCA_009867245.2. Taxonomy (NCBI): domain Eukaryota; kingdom Metazoa; phylum Arthropoda; class Insecta; order Coleoptera; family Staphylinidae; genus Adranes; species Adranes taylori. Next base: position 1,494 of record WYDF02320343.1, read on the forward strand.
GACCTATTTAGTTTGGCTTAGCAAGATGAATCCCTTCTACTTCCCCTCAATTGCGCTATCATAACTATCAATGGCTTACCGACAATTATGTCAACCGACAACCAATCAGGTAACGCAAATTTCACAACATCATGCAAAATTTTCGAACCCCAATCGCAGAGCCATCTAACTGAACAATTTCCTATTGTTCAGATACGTGTCAGCGAGTAGTACACGATAATATGCCTACACAGGCAAACTCCTACCATTTCTCGCGGCAGATGTACTACGTCCTCTAGTAGAATCAATATAAACATCCCAATGAACTAATTAACCTTCTTAAACAAACAACCAAAATTGTTCTGGCGCTAACAGCTGTCAACAGCGCCTCCCGCGGCACGCAACTTCAACGTCGTAAATCAATCACTGTACTGGACGAGTGGCAAGTCTATAATTTCTTTTAACCTTCCTTGCTGACTTAACGAAAGGACACTTAAATTGCTGATGCACGAACGTGTAATGTATGTTATAACCTCAATATTTGTTATTTAATGATACAATAAATGCATCTAGAATAATTAAAATTAGACGAAATAAACTATTAAAACACGTAAATAAGCCACACGCAGCAATAGACATTTGGCCTACAAAATAGGTAAAACCAATACTTATATAATCACATACCGAACAATTACAACCATTTCAGGTTCACAAAATAAACTTTCATTTAACTGGAGTTCCATTAATATCATACTAAACTGTCGCTGCTGTGAGCGATACAAAATACTGAGAAATTAGCAAAATGCTACTGGAATCAGAGAACTTACCAATACCCAATACTAAAACATAAGTTCTAACAAAATACAATTTCAATGAATATATACAAAAACAAAGACAATTTTAATACTCCCAAACACCTGGTCACTCATATACTTAATAATTTAGATGTAATTACATACAATGCTAACCCAAGGATTCATAAAATTCGCCAAAATTCTGTCTGAAAGTTATAAAATTCAACCGCTGTGTTTCTTTAAATAAACTAGCGGTTACAAGCTATTAAAAGATTTGACATCATTTTTGATATTGATTAATAATGTAGTAGAAACATAATTGAAATTAATATATATATATTAATTTTATCGGTTGGTTCAGCCTTCGCACAAATAATCAAATAAAATAATTAAAAAGATCTTACAATCGTGTATCTATATTGGATGCCCTATCACAGATTTTAATGGAAACGTTTTTTGAAAAATCTGTCGCGAACTACTCTATGTGACTTCTAACTTGGAATTGCCTTCTGCCAGCCTCCAAACTGTTCCTTTTATTGATTCACCCAGTAATGTTTATCTAATAAAGTCCGCCTATACTGACTGCAGCATCTGTGACCTTGCACTCGCTTGGAATGTCGCGATATCCGGTTCAAAACCAGCACGTGTCTTACTTAGAAGATGCTATAGTTTTTCTCGTATGTGATTAAGGCAAGTTAAATTATTAGAATAACAAATAAGGTTACCAGCTCGATGCACTAGATTTGTATTTAATTCAACCCTTTATTTTCCTGTACATGGGAATATTTTGCGAGAATATTTTGTTTAAAAAAGATAATTTTTAAAATGTCGATCAGGAGTACAGCCCGTTTGATACATACCCTCATTGATTTCGCTGCCACTGATTTTGTATCTGGCGCCACCGATCTCGCTGCCATTGATTTGGCATCGGGTGCAATCGATTTCGCATCGCCTGTTATCGATTTTGCTGCCACTAATTTCGCATCGGGTGCAACCGATTTGGCATCGGGTGCCATCGATTTCGCTGCCATTGATTTCGCATCGGGTGCAACCGATTTCGCATCGGGCGCCACGGATTTTGCGTCAGGTGCCACAGATTTCGCCGCCATTGATTTTGCATCGGGTGCTACTGATTTTGCGTCGGCAGCCATTGATTTTCCCGCTACTGATTTTCCGGCCATTGATTTTGTTTCATGTGCTTGTGACGTTCTAGATTTTGCATCTTTTAATATTAAAACATAATGAAGATCAATCACAATGACAGATAAGAAAGAGTTTGATTAAATATTTTGTAGCTTACATATTTTAAATTTATTCATTTGTTAATAAATTTGTTTGGAAAAAAAATGTGTAGCACCGACATTTGCTTTCTACATGAATCTTGCCCAAATACAAAAACAGCGGGGCGAGCTCTGGGGGCCCAATTAACATTCAAAAAAACTTTTGTTAAATAAAAAAACATAATTGGGTGAACCAGTTTTCCTTTGCGTGTATCGGGGAGAGGGGGGCGGGTAAATTTTGAAGTTCCGCCAGTCATTTTATTCCTTGGGTATTAATAACTTTTAGGGCAGGTAGTTATTATTGATCCATTTCTGTTCAGTATAGTGGAAAACTGGATTTGTCACAGCTCACAATATTGCTAAACTATTATTCTATTTGAATTAACTTGTATTTATTTAAATAACTCTTTAAAGCTAAAATCGCATTATTAACATGTATATGTGTTTTCTCCATTATGAATAAGGTTGTCTATTTAAATCACTTTTGATTCTGAAATGAGTCGAATTCAACATTTGTACGGTTTTTGCCGATATAAATAATCTTGTGTGAATTTAAATTACCTTTTTGGTTAAAGTTAGAGTCTCATTCTAAACATTTGTATGGCTTTTCTCCACTATGGATAATGTCGTGACTATTTAAGTTACTTCTTATTCCAAAATTAGAGTCGCATTCTAAACATTTGTACGGTTTTTCTACAATATGAATCAGGTGTGTCTATTTAAGTCACTTTTTATCCGTGTATTAGAGTCGCATTCTAAACATTTATACGGTTTTTGCCGATATGAATAATCTTGTGTGTATTTAAATTACCTTTATTGTTAAATCTAGAGTCGCATTCTAAACATTTGTGTGGTTTTTCTCCACTATGAATAAGGTTGTGTCTATTTAAATCACTTTTTACTCTGAAATTAGAGTCGCATTCAAAACATTTGGAGGGTTTTTGCCGAGGAATAATCTTGTGTCTATTTAAGTAACCTTTTTGGTTAAAGCTAGAGTCGCATTTTAAACATTTGTGTGGTTTTTCTCCAGTATGAATAAGTTTGTGTCTATTTAAATCAGTTTTGCTCCGAAATTAAATTCACACTAAACATTTGTACGGTTTTTGCCGATATGAATAATTTTGTGTGTATTTAAATTACCTTTTGGGTTAAAGCTAGAGTCGCATTCTAAACATTTGTACTGTTTTTGCGGATATCAATAATCTTGTATGTATTTAAATTATTATTTTTGGTTAAAGCTAGAGTCACAATCTAAACATTTGTATGGTTTTTCTCCACTATGAATAAGGTTGTGTCTATATTCAAATCACTTTTTACTCTGAAAGTAGAGTTGCATTCGTTGTGTGTTGTGTGTATTTAAATTAGCTTTTTGATCAAAGCTCTGAATCTAATATTTGGTAATATTCTTTCTTTCTTTATTGATATTGTGGACAATGAGATGGTTTAAAAATTATACCTTTTGAGATTTTTCTATCACACAAAATTTCCAAAATATCTTAAGTCAAATCACCATTCCGACATCAGTTAAAATTTTATGCGCCAAATAATATTGACAACACAGATGCTTCCTGTGGTATTTAAATACTATATGGTTTGTTTCCTGTACGTTTAAAAGGTATCCATGTTTTATAAGCTGTTTCAGCTGCTATTACATTTAAACTAGTGGTAATCCAGCTTTTATCGAACGTATCAGGGACAAAGGAACTTATCGAAAATTTTTAAGGCAAATTGCATAAACATAATTTGGTTTTCGGAATGAATCCATCATGGATACCACGTGTGTAATAATAGGAGATGACTGATTCTGTAGAACCCGTCAGGACCTTATCTCAACTCGTTTTAAACGTAATCTGAGACGTCATTTCTGGGGTCTATCGTAAATAGTTTGTGTGTTTAACAACTGTCATTTGAAAATCGAAGCTGGCGGATGACAGATTATTTCCGGTCTGAGTGTTTCAAATCATAGCTGTCAAACACACAAGTAGAGTCCAGAAATGACAGCAGGACGTCACGTATTATGTTTACGAGTTTAAATAAGGTGTGGGCGGGTTCTACAGAATCGGCCATTTCCTACTACTCACGTCATCCCATACTGAAACTAGTATTATTGAAATTTTACCCGCTGATTTCCATCCCCAAAAGTGAATTCATTGTTGTAGATGAATGTATTCAATCACTGAACGAATTTCGATTTATATCCATTTCGTTATAATTGCAATAGTTGTTTACTTTGAGCGGATGTCCTTGAGCCATTACCTTTGGTCGAGCAATCATCTGAAAGATGACATATGTCAGAAATAATGTTAATTTTATATTTCTATCGACATCCCTGTATTAGGCTGAGAACTAGTCACACTGTCCATTTATATAACGATTCTTTTGTATTGCTCTCGTATTTATTTCTGAAAGCTTACTAATATCTATAGATTATCTTCAATATAACCGTTCTCCAAAATATGCAATTCCTTCCATTAGTACACAAAATTAGTAGTTTTTCTAGTGAATTAGTATGTTAGACCGGTACAAACGGAACTAAACTCTTATTTTCGACAAGAACATTTAAAACAGAATGAAGCGATTTGTAATATGCTAGTCCAGGATGATGTGTGTATTCAACGAATACACGCCAACCACGCAAATTTGTCAAATGCATACACCAAGTTTAATGCATTTAAAAAACTTATTAAGTGGCATGGAAACTTAACTGGCGACTTTGAATGGGATTAATTTTTATTAGCATACAACAATTTTTAGCATAGAAGGTCTAATTTTTAGCATTAGTTCTAGTTTTCCGACAATCGATCAGGAACATTACGTATAACGAATGATGGGCGAAGTTGACCTTCCACACGCTATGCGAATAAGATCTGATGACGAAGGTTGGCCAAATACACACATCGTCTAGGATCTGCTTTAGATTTCTAAAAGTTACTAAACTATCAATGGTATCAGTAAATATTTACCTTTAACTGTTGTCTGATGTCCGGACGCTTGTGATATATTGGCTCCGCTCATCACACTCCCTCTTTTCGCTGGTGTACCATGTGGTGCTATAAAACAAATACGGACAGAGCAATTAAGACACTCTTTTGCAAGTCAAAAATATTTTTTTTATTTAATTTATTTAGTCTCTATAAGTCATTATTGTGCAAATCAATTTAATTTTATGTGGAGCAACTTTCTCCACATAAGTATTCAATGTTAGGCTAAACAAAATAATTCGGACTCTCTAATTTTTAATTAATGGAAATTAAACTAATAACTGTCTTGAAAAAACTTATTGTCTGAGGTGAGAGAAAATTTTGGAATCTGGGATATGTAAATCTCAAAATATGTAAGAATTTTGTTTTCTGAGATATTGAGCGTGACAACATTGATGTATTGTGAAGAGATTCTGCAGAGTGAAGAGATTCATTCATTATTGCATAGCCTATTACGGATCCTCCACCATGCCCCCTATATTTTAACTCCAGATTCGAATCTCCCTCAGCACTTCCATTCGTTACTATCATATTTTCTTCTTCCATCCACTTCAACAATCCCTTTCCTTCCCCATTAACTATTTTATCTTTTGACATCCGTTCTCTTTATTCACCATCTGTTCCAATATTATTACCATGCATACCCATCCTCGCATTCCAATCTCCCATGATCATTATTTTGTCATCATAATTTTTACTCTTTTCCAATTCCTTCATTCTTTTCTTTCTTTATTAATGTACACAGTTAATATTAACCACTTTTTCCCTCGTATATTTAATCCCGTACCCATTGTCCCCTCTCAATTATATCCTATTACTTTTCTTATTCCCTCTTTTACTCCCATAATAATCCCTCCACTTGCTCTGCCTTTTATATAGAAGGTGGGGCAGAGCAACTTGCTTATTAGAATTGCATAAAGTTACAGCTCCGCTTGTTTTAGTCAGCATCATGTAGTGGACGAAGGTGGAGCTCGCGTTCGCTGTCGAGGCACACTTTGCTAACGGTCGCTCAATCATCGCCGCGCAATGGACATTTCGTACAAATTGCGCCCCATAGTCGTGTTTCTAGCCGGCAGTCGATTGTTTCATGGGTAAACAACTTCAGGGAAACTGATGATGAGAAGAAAAAAAACCTGGCTTCCAAGAACAGCAAGGCTACCCCAAAACTTTGACATGATAAGTTTTGCGCTCTGTCCGCAAACATGTAGCTGCTGTTGGCCTTTCTGTCCGTTCTGTGAGGCGAATCCTGCATGAAGGACTGAAATTTCATCCTTACAAATTGGCTGTGGTGCAGGAACTTAATCCACATGATTTTGCTGCCCGAGAAAATGCATGTGAGTCACTTCTTGGCATGCCTTACGACACACTTGTTTTCTTCAGTAACCAGGCTCACTTACACCTTTCGGGCGGTGTAAGTAAGTAGAACATGCGCTATTGGAACCTTAATGACGCCAGAAAACTTTATCAGCGTTCCCCACATTCACAGCGTGTTACTATTTAGTGTGCACTGTCGCGAGTTGGAATAATTACTCCATTCTCTTTTGAAGAAATCGAACGGGCAGTTTCGGTGACTTCTGACCGTTATGTCCACATGATTCAAGAGTTTTTCCTGCCAACAGTCAACGACATGGATGTGGGAGATGTATGGTTCTAGCAGGACGGTGCCATGGCACACACAGCACGAGTGTCAATGACTGTTTTGCGGTAACACTTCCCAGGACGCCTCATCGCCTTGAGGGGTGATCTGCACTGGCCAGCACGGTCTCCTGTAATTTTTTGTTTAATTTATTTACACTCTATAATGCATCATTTTGCAAATCAAATGAATGTTCCTATTTTATTTTAAACAAGTTTTGATAAAATAATGACTTGACTATACATATAATGGGTATATAAAATTTCGCAAAATTTCCGTCGTTTTTTATGATCAGCAATACGATTCGCCTTTCGTAATCTGCTGTTCTTCATTTTCATATATAATATAATGAAGAACAGTAGATTACGAAAAGTGGATCCTATTGCTGGTCGTATATTATTTCTGAATCTTAAGTTTGTGACTACCTCTCCTTTTTTGCTGGTATACCAGGTTCTACCACAGATGCGGAAAGAGCATTTAGAGCTCTTTTGCAAGTTCAAAGTAATTTTTTGTTTAATTTATTTATACTCTATAAGTCATTATTTTGCGAATCAAATGCACGGTTTTGTAAAGCAAGTTTCTCTACATAATTTTGTGACAATTTTATACTAACAAATATTGGCGCAATGCACTAATTTTGTTCCTTCTTCCACTCCTCGTTTGCCCTTAAGAATTCCTTCCATGATTACTTCCCATCTCTACCTTTCCTTAATAACAACCTTATTTCTTTCTTTTTTTGCTCACACTTTTGATTGTACCACTTATTTTCGTTCCTTTCTTTATCTCTATTTCTACATTCATGTACTATCAAATTATCCTTGATTGTACTCACTATCTCATGAATCATTCCTTCCCAATTTACGTCCTCCAGTTTAGTTCGCATCCTCGACTTTTTGTTTTCACCCACACAAAACATTTTTCCTTCTTCATTCCCATTTCTCCGTCCCCAGTATCATGTTCTCTAGCAAACCACTACCCTATCTCTACGGGAAAATGGTTTTATTACATTGTTATGACATAATACCTTAACTGCAAATTCTTGATTCTCACATTGCCTTGTATGGCGATGACATTGCTTTTCTTTTTGGTCTATGCAACTTAAACTAAGTTCGTGAATAGATTCTGATTCTCTCATTGATTCTTTTCAAATATTCATTCTCTAATGATTGTCTAAATAGATTCCTTGTTTGGACAAAGGCCTGATGAATCAAAACTCTGGTAATAGTAATTCCATATGCAAACTAGACTCAACACTAACATTTTGAAAGATCTTTCTGAAATGTGGTTTTGACTATATGATCTTGTACCTGATCATTACTTTTACCAATTTGCCTCTTTGCATAAATTTTGGGGTTTCAGTGAGAATGAGAATCACAATAAGGGAAGTTTGTGTGCAAACTGTATTGTTATATGGGACCGCAAGTATGGGGTGTAAAAGAATTGGAAAGGTAAAGGAATAGAGAGGAATAGAGAAGTTAGTAAAGTATGAGAAGAACGGTTATGGATGATAAGAATGAGAGGTTGAAAATGGTTTATTTTAAACGTCTGAAAGAAGCTTTCCAACTTAGATGCAGAAATGGACCGACTGCGGATTACGATCTTAGGACCCAGTTAAGACAGATGGCCGGGTACAGGCTCTCTTAGAACGCAGCATGGAGTCCTCTATTATTCTGGAAGAGATGACGAGAGTCAGTATGGTGTTGGTATACTTATCTCCGCCTAACTGTAATGCTTCTGAAGCTCCGTGTAATGCTTCTGAAGCTCTCTACTTCAAATCGGGCCTTGCATGTAATACAGGTGTATGTCCCTACTTGTGACAAATCTGATGACGGAATGCCAGAGGAGAACGGCTGGTGCAATTCTGCACATAACATCAACTTTCTGCCGTAAACAACTTTTGTAAGTAACATCTCCTCGTGGGTACACATGGAAGTCTCCCGCTGATCCCGAAGATCATCGAGTCAGAAACCAAAATGGCTCCATACTAATCAAAAGTAATCTGAAGAAATTTGTGAAAAGTGCAAAAACATATCTTAGCGTAGACATTGCGTCGTTTTAAATCAACGCAGACACAGGGCGCGTCAGATTGATGTTAAAAGACTTCAGGACCCCGAGTTACAAGTACAAATAGCTGACAAGCTGGAAGCCAGGTTAAAAGAAGTTTCCGGACTAACTGGAATAGAAACTTAGTGGATTGCGATAAAGAAGGCCCCAAAAAGATGGAAGAAATATGTTGAGAATCTATTTTATCACCCAAGGCCCGAACAACCACCAGAGTATAACGTCATCAACGAGGACAGCCCGTAAATTACAAAGGATGAGGTGTGAAGGTCGATTAAAATCAACAAGAACAGAAAAGCTGTGGCTTCAGATGCATCGAAGATGCATTTGCTTCAGATGCATTTGATATCACAGCAAAAACTAGCTGTAATCTTTAGAGACATCGGTGTCGATGTAGGATACTTGCGTATTATCACACAAGTATACTGGAATCAAACGGCAGCAGTCAGAGTTGAAGAAAGCACATCTGAGGAAGTGGTGATAAGGAAAGGAGTCAGACAAGGATGTGTCTTGTCACCGCTCCTCTTCAATTTATATTCCGAGGGTGTGTTTAGGTAAGCACTTGAAGAAGTAGGAAATGTTATTAAAATCAATGGTAAGTTAATCAACAATGGTAAGTTAATCGGATGATACGGTCATATTGGCAAGTAGCCTACCAACCCTACAGAACATTATATTCGCATTTCGGTTTGTGTATGAATGTCGAGAAAACTAAAGTGGTCGTGTTCTCTAAAACATGGAAAAGAGCTATAATACAAATCACTAATACGATTATAGAACAAATGCCAAAAAAGAAATTCTATCACGGATAGAACAAGCCAAGATTACATTTCTAGCGATGAAGCATTCTCTTCACGAATAAAGACCTGAATCTGTAAATACGCATTCGCATGCTGCGATGTTATATATTTCCCGTCCTTCTGTATGAGGTAGAGAACTGGACGCTTAGCCCATTGTTGGATAAGAATCGGAAAGAGGCATTCAAAATGTACCTGTATCGGCGAGTGCTAAAAATGTCATGGGTAGAAAGGAAAACTAATGAAGAGTTACTCAGGAGGATGGGAAAGAACAAAGAACTATTAACAACCATACAGAAGCAGAAGCGTCTATACATCGGGTATATTATGAGAGGCGAGCGCTACGAAATTCTTCTACTCATCATAGATGGAAAGATTGAGGGAAAAAGGTCGGTAGGGAGAAGACAGAACTCCTGGTTCACAGACTTAACGCGTTGGTACAACAGAACGTCTACGAAGATATTTCGGGCAGTGCTGTCACTGATCGTGATAGCAGATTGGATCGCCAACCTCCGTTAGGGAGACGGCGTAAGAAGAATAAGAAGAGAATGAAAGAAGGGGTAGCTGTTTGAATGAATGGACAAAAGAGAGGAAGAAAGTGTATGAAAGAATAGGATAGTCTATGGAAAAATGGCTCGAGAAAATGTGTGATGTGGATCAAGCTGTAAATGAAGTTGAGATAAAGATGAATGATGTTGGGGTTGCAAGAAAAATGGAAAATATGGACCAATGGGAGATATAATAGGAAATATTTCAGTATAGTCAATGGCGACTGAATGCCAGAGTATATGACAACAGATCTAAGCCTGGAAAGATTTTTCATTCCGTCTAAAGAGAAGAGTTAGGATGGATTTTGCTTCTTGGTTTTGTTCGTGTTTGGTTTTTTTGTATCTTCTTTTTGTCGTAATTTGAGTTTGTAGAATATTGCAAGTTGTCTTCATATTTTTATATGCCAATAAAGACTTGACTGATTGATACAAGATTAATCATCGACTGTAGAACAGTGTTGTACTTGTCCACTCACTCACTCTTCTGGCGCTACAGTTCATGCAGGACCCTTACCTGTCCTACAGTAACCATCAAATCTTCCTTGCCTGTAGCGCATCTCCTCCAGTTCCGGATCCTTAGCGCGTGCATATCCTCTCTGAAGTCATCAATCTACCTCTTCCCTGGCCTGCTTGGTTTCCTTCTGCCCTCCGGTTGTTGGTCGAGAGTCTTCTTGGGTATTCTATCTCTCTCAATTCTTATAACATGCCTCACGTACCGCAGTCGTCTCTTCTTCACCTCAGCAACCAAGTGACTATCACATAGAGCTGATATACTTCTTGGTTGGTCCCAATGCGCCACTCGTCATCTTCAAAAATCGTTCTCGAGGATCTTTCACATCACCTTTCTTTCCCACACCCGGAGCAGATTCTTGTCACGTTCAGTGAGCGTCCATAAAGCACTACTGGTCGAATTATGATGCGATACACGATAAGCTTGAGCTTTCTAGAAAGATTTGAGGATTTCAGTAGCTTATTAAAAGCATTGATGCATCTGTTCCCTGCGGCAATTCGTGCTTTTATCTCTGTACTGCTCTCGTTGTTCTCAATTTCCTGGACCCCTAGATGCTTGAACTCTCCAACACTCTCATATCTTCCCTCTTCGCATTCCAAGTGACTCATCGCGCAGAACCTTTCTTTTTCTCTCGTGTCAACAAGGTGTTTTCACTCATATGTTGCAGCGCTTCTGTCAATGTTCTTGGGCTTCTACCAAGAAGTACAACATCATCTGCGAAGGTTATGTACTGAAGGGTTCTGGTGTAGATAGTTCCTCGTGGATTGAGCGGGATCTTTCGCATGATATGTTCTAGACAGAGCTCTATCATATGCCTCTTTGAAGTCAGTGTAGAATTTATTTAATCTAGGGATTAATTATGGAAGCTACGAAGTCTTCCGAAATTAAGTCTTAGGCTTGATGGAGATATTTTGTTTTGGTCTAATGTAGCTATTGTTTGCTATGCTACAGAAAACGATCAATCAAGTGACATTGGGCTAAAACGAATTACAACATAGTGAAAGATGGTCGGTGTGCAAACTCAGTAGAAGAATTCAATAAAATATTGCATCGCAAACCTGAAAAAAAAGAACTAGGTGCCATGTTCTTGGAAACTTGATGTTAGGTATCAAACAAAAATTGGAAAATTTATTAAAGTCGATTATAAAATAGTTTCTATACATGTTCTGATCATTTCCCTAACCTTTTTTGCATCGAGCCTTCCCGGGTTATAACCATATATTTTCAAGTCTTCCCTTTCTCACTAATCTAGTCTAGCCTGCGATCTTAGGTACGTCGCGGGTCGAAGGCGGACCGTGGGTGAAGCGGTACAAGCTGAGACCTGTCTGGACATTTCGGGAACAATGATCGAATGGGGGGAATTAGTTGAATGAATAACTGAAGTAATTAAATGAATAAGTAAGTGGAATTTACGACGTTATGGCATATCCCCCCTGCCCCTATACGATTTGACTACGCCTCCACACTGGTTAGGAAGTAATGCTTTAGATTCTAAAGCATTACTTTCCAACCAATGGAGCATGCCTCCCTTGGAGGCATAGTGAGATCGTAGGCAATGTCATTTAACAACGTAAATTCCAGTTTCTAATTCATTTCGATATACATGAAGTGAACAAGTATAAAAAATATTTGTATTATATATAATATATATAAAAAAAAAACCTACGCTCGTCAGTATTTTCAGATATTTGGATACTAATTATGGTATTGCCTTTTCGCGCCACCGACGCTTTCCGACCATCCGGACCAGGAGTAGCCATTTTGAATCGTTTTTTTATGCGGCACGTTTCAATCAATTTACATCATTATTAATTTGTATTTAATGTTTTTAACTGTATTCTTTTTTCTTTACTTATAACTTATAAGTTATGCGAATTATATTACTGAAAATTTTGATTGATATGTTTCTGACAGAGATGTTACATATTAATCATGATTCTATCAAAATTACTAGCAAATTATCTTTTTTACGCACGCTGGATACTTTGTACAATCGTTTCATAATGATCCTATAAAGCCTCCTCCTATAAAGCCGGTGTGTAAGTGCAGTACCGGCTTTATAGGAGGAGGATTTATTTACTCATATTTTTCTTTATCAAGAAATTTGTTGGTAGGAATGAAATGAAAATATGAATAAAATTTTTCAAAAAATTAAAAGTAAGATAATAAATCATAAATCATATGTATTGAAGCAAACGATTACATGTCATGTAGAGATAAGAAATATGGAATTAAATTTTATTACAGTAATCATAAAACTCGTCGAGTGAATATGGAGCACAGTCTATCAGTAATGTTTTTAATTTACTTTTAAAGCTAAAAAACTCATACATGATTTTAAATAATTTGGTACTATGTTATAAAATTTACATCCAGTATAAAAG
>WYDF02320354.1:0-14463 GCA_009867245.2 Adranes taylori
TTAGGTTACATGATGAGTAGGACGGGTAGTGTAACGGAACACGTAAAGATGATAGTAAAGAAGGCGGGAGTAGCAGCTGAAAGATTATGGAAGGTATGGATGAATAAGTTCGGGGAATCGACGAATATGAGGAATATTGGAAATATGTGTAGAAAGTATGGTAATGTATTGGGCAGAGATATGGGCGGTAAGGGAGAGAGAAGAGATTGAAAGAAGGATCGGGAAATACTTAAAGATGATTTTGGGAGTGGATAGTTCGAAACAGGCGGAGATCGTATTACAGGAGCTTAATGGGTAGAAGTGCTGGGTAAAAGGGGTAAAGAAGATGGCAAAATACGAAGGGAAGGTGATGCTAGGAGATCCGGAAAGAATTGTGAGGAAGGTTTTTTATAAGTGCTTTGGAGGAGGAGAAAAAAGGAATAGATGGGTGATGGAGCGAAAGGGAGTGTATGAGAGATGTGGTTGGTCGATGGGAGAATGGTATAATAGGATTGGGCGAATGAGTGCGAATTGATTGGATGGTCGAAGGAGGAAAGTGAGGAAGCAAGGAATTGGAGGAGTTGTTTAGGACAGAGTGGTAAAGGGAGGAAAATAATGGAAAAATTAGTGGAGAAGATAAGGGGGATAGAAAGGTACTAAAAGTTGCAGCATATCAGGTCATTTCATCCCTGGGGGATTAGGTAGAGGGAGTTAAAGGCAAAGTGATATTGAATGAAAAGATGAAGATAGGGGATTGAGGGAAAAGGTTTAGGGACGAAGGAAAAAAAGAATAATAAAATAAAATAAAAGAAGGGTTGAAATTAAAAAGGTAAGGGAGAAAAAAGGGGGAGAAAAAGAAAATAGTGGGGATAAATGTTTTTTGAGTGATTTTGTCGTTTTTTCTGTATAATGTTCATTTTGTAAATTTAATGTGATAATTTTAGTGTTATTTTCCGATTGTAGTTGATTATACCAATAAAGGTTAATTATTATTATTATTATTATTATTATTATTATTATTATTATTATTATATTATTATAATATCAATGTTATGTTTCTGAAAAATGTGTTGGACTTTGTGACAATCCTTATTTCAATAAGTTAAAAAAATATATTCGTGGTAGAAATGGAAGGTTGTGAAATTGGGATCAAATTGGTCTCCATTGTACGAATTCTTTGGTTGAATAATTTCAGTAGCATTTTGTCATCATAACCGTTATTTTTAGCAATCTATCTAATTATGTGAACCTCACTAATGAAGTTATTGTAGTTTGGAGGAATTATCAATGCTCTGTGGATTAGAGACCTAAAACCGACTAGTTTATGCGACCATGGTGCCATAGAATTGAAGGCTTAGTAATGCAATATATGCCATAATTTTTTTCTATAAATTTGGAATGATAATTTATCATCAGAATGTGTAATTGAAAATTCATAAGTGAAATTGATATCGGGGTGAGCTGAGTTGAACACAGAATGCAGAAGAGGTATCTTATCTGTCTGCCATAAAAAATTATTAATACATCGTCGACATATCTTCTATAAAATTTTATTTGTTTAACGAGAGGATCATCTGAACGTAACAGTTTCTCTTCTAAATTTGACATGAATATTTGTGATAAGATTTGAGCTTCTCTTCTAAGAGTAATATGAAGAAGTAAATGTGAAGAAATATGAAGATGTCTTGAAATATTAAAGTCATTAAATATAAAGAAGTCTTGTTTGAGACAATGTTTTAAAATGTTAAGTATGAACTGACATTCTGTATCGGAAAGGGAGCTATCATTTAATTTATCTGAAGCTAGTTCTATTACCTCAGGTCTTGGTACTGATGGGATATAGACTCGAAACATCAAAGGAGAATATTTTGTAATGAGGAAGAAATATAATCTTTTGCAATTCATTAACTAAATGTTCGGAATTTAGAATTGAATGGGCATTATTGATGTTTAAATGTTCTTTGAATTTGGTATTCAGCCATTTTGTGAAGTTATACATTAGATATGGACAACATGAAACAATGGGTCTTATGGGTAATTGTAATATGTTATTTTCGGTTAGCTGTTGGTTTTTAGGCCACTTGTGCAGCTTTGGCAAGCTATATATATGAGGGGCGGTGAAGTTTCTGCTATAAGAAACTAGCAATCTTTAAATTTATCGGGTGGTTTCTTTTATAAAAGATTTAAGTTCGGTGTGAATCTGATTCAGAACTGCATAATCAGGAGATTTAGAATTTTTATTGCTAGTTACGATATGTTTAAGAGTTCCATTGATGTCATTCAAGAATGATGTGTCCTGAAGAAGATTTTGGTTCTTATCTAAGATATGAAGGATTTGAGCTGTTAAAACGTAATAGTCATTTTTATTAAATGGTCTATTTGGAATGAATTGGATGCATTTGTTTAGAAAAACTTTTTATTTGTCAGTGAATTTGTAACTTGTTAAATTAATCAACCTACAGTGAAAATTTAAAAGAGGAGGTTGATAAGTCTTAAAAATCGAATTAATGTTGTATTTTAAGTTTGGATATTTAATCGCATTATGTGAATGAAGATTATTGAATATAGAACCGTTTAAAAGTTTAATGTTTTGGTTGTTATAATTGGTGTACTTATAGCAGCAGTTCCATTTGTTAATCTAGACGAAAGAGTGTCATTTAGTGTATTTAGTGCAACAGTTACACTCGTTTCAAACGTAGATGGGGCATCAGTGTACATATTCGAAATCGACTTATTTGTATTAATATGACCATCTGTTTTGAATGAAGTTTGAGTGTTTTTAATTGTCAAATCGGAATTTATATGTTCTCGATGTAAATTAGACCAATTGCTTGATTCATTATTCAGGACAATAGAATTATTGGGTTATGGAACTTCTGATCGAAATATATCAGAAAATGTTGGAAGTATTGTTTCATTTGAGGACCTACCGTCCGAAAGTTCAAGCTCAATGGTAGGTTCTTTTGATAAGGTTGAATTCAAGACGACTGCTGCAGAAGAAACAGAAGAAACTTGGGGAAAAGTATCATCCAAAAGGGTGGCTGTCTTATCAGTTAGAGGATCTAACACAACAGGTGTATCAAGAAATATTGGATGTCATGTTTCCTTCGAAAGTTTAAGCCCGAACACTTCTGGTCAATTATTTGATCTTTCAGTAAGTGTATATTTATTGAATCTACGTTAGAAGAACATAAAGGTGAAGGGTGATTTGCCCCACACAAAGGAGGAAGTACTTTCGTTTATTGAATGAAATAAATTACCAATCCTACACATCTTGTAAACCAAAGAAAAATTTTTGTTACAAGGATTGTTATAAAATTTTTGTTATAAGGATTACCATCTAAAACTGGATCTGAAATTTGTGAAGCACCTAAAACCTCAAGAATATTAGAATTAAGTGAGTTATAGTGCTTTACACTACGTTCTATCAACTTTAAAAGTATATAATCTTGCTATGTTATATGTGAGCCAATCACATTTGGCTCTTGTTAAAATTTTCCTAATTCTAAAATTCTTAAAATTTTTAAAGTTCGTTTTGATATTCACACAATTAGAGAAAACACGATATTCTTTGCATTTCTTTAAAAATTTGATTTTAAGTGAGGCGCTGAGTTCCAAAACTCGGTACTTGCATTAAAGAAAATGGGTGCGTCTCCAACTAACCCTCACGCATATTCTGAGGGTTAGTTATACGCATTCAAGCGAACTTAGCATCCACGCCTATACTGAGGATGTTAAGTGATCGATACAGGAATACAGTAGATTTTCCTTGTCTGTATACCACTGGAGTGTGTATTCTCAGCTCACGCATGTTCTGACAGTTGGTTATTCGCATTCAAGCCAACTTAGCATGCACACCTGTATTGAGGGTGTTTAGTGATCGTACGGTAGATATTCCTTGTCTGCATACTACTGGAGTGTGTATTTCCACCTCCTCACGCATGTTCTGATGGTTAGTTATACGCATTCAAGCGAACTTAGCATCCACGTCTATACTGAGGATGTTAAGTGATCTTACGGTAGATTTTCCTTGTCTGCATACCACTGGAGTGTATATTGCCAGCTCACACATGTTCTGACAGTTGGTTATATGCATTCAAGCGAACTTAAGATCCACGCCTGTATTGAGGGTGTTCAGTGATCTTGTCTGTATACTACTGGAGTGTGTATTACCAGCTCACGCATGTTCTGATTCGTGGTTATACGCATTCAAGCGAACTTAGCGAGCATTCATACGCATTCATACGCATTGAAGCGAGCATTCATACGCATTCAAGGTACAGAAGTGAGAGTGAAAGTGGAGAACAGTGTGTCTGAGCGGTTAAGGGTAAATAGAGGAGTGAAGCAAGGATGTCCGCTGAGTGGGAGTTTATTTAATATTTACATGTCTGATTTGGAAGAAGTGTTGGGCAAAGGTCAAACAGGAGGTGTTTTAAAGGGAAGAGAAAAGATATGGTCGCTTGGTTATGCGGATGATGTTTTGTGTTTGGCAAGTAGTAAGGATGAAGTGCAAGAAATTATGAATAGGGTGTGTAAGTATGTGTGTTTATCGTAATTTTACACGCAAAATATATTTTAGTTTAGTTTCTTCCTATAAGTAGTTTACTTTCTTCCTAACTTTTCAATATGAAGATATACACTAGTTTATTCAAGAACTTCATCTTAATTTGTATTATATTTTCCAAGTACAAAAGTCAACAGTGCGTATCGAGACTAAACCGCATTCCAAAAACTTTTCGGGGCAAGTTTTCGTTCGGCGTACGAAACGAATGAATTGCTCGCTCCTTTAATAACACAAAGCCCCTCAGGTCACATACATTCAAATTTAAAGGAAATACAAAACTGGCGCCTCGCTTGTGGTTTGCATGTTCGCTTGCTACTTGCCTGTTACAAGCGAGTTGATAAGTGTGAAGAGTTGTTTATTTACAAGTTTATGTACTTTATTTCGAACTAAATCAAATACGTGCTTATTATAAAGCGCATAATGTTTTTTTGCACGATAAGAGTATGGTTATAAAGTGATCTCTTATTTAGAAGATTTTGAATATGTTCCATCGTTAAAAGTTAGTGCAAAATTTTCAGGAACATTTGCTGGTTGTTATAAGAATTCAGCTCTGTTGAATCACCTCTGTTGAATCACCTCTTCCGTGCATAATGCTGCTATACGAATTTTGCTTTTGCTTAAGTATTTATCAGACTTAAAGGAACGGTAGTAATTTACAGTAGAAGAAATAATAGAAATTGGACCATTAATGAATTCATTCATTGATTGAAAATGTTTCGTAACTTTCAGCATGTATTTCCGATTTGAAAAACTACATCCTCAACTCCTCATCATGCATTTGAACCAGGACCTCTTGATTGTCACTTAGGTATGCAATGTTTCAGTCCTAACCATTAATGAATTCATTCATTCATTGAAAATGTTTCGTAAATTTCAGCATGTATTTCCGATTTGAAAAACTACGTCCTCAACTCTTTATCCTGCATTTGAACCAGGATAAAGTAATGTTTGTCACTTAGGTATGCCACTTATGATCACTTAGGTATGTAATGTTTCAGTCCCCTACACCAACATTCTGTGATGCAATTGAAGAAAATGTTAATTTCATGCCTCTATGAGTTAAAACTCGAGCAGTGTTGGACAGACCCGGCAGATTACCGGGAATTTTCCGATGACCTGTTTTTCCTGGTGACCTGTGGCCTGATAGCCACAACTAAAATCGTGTTCCGGCCCATTCTAAATTTCGCGGTAGCAACTTTGGCCCCAGTCCAGCACTGAACTCGGGAAATTATACCATGTATACAATAGTATAATATATACTAGTATATACTGGTATAATATATACCATGTATATCATGTAAATTATACCAGTCTCAATAATAACTCCAGAATATTTTAAATTTTACTATAGCGCTTTAAGATCAAATCAACTGGCGGCGACCATTCTCGCTGACCAAAAGGAATTGACTAGGTCGTATTTCAGAATTATAGCCTTGAACTGGCGGAATTGGGTTCTCGCAACCGTCCAAAGACAACAACTCGAAAAATGCGTCTAACTGGATGCTGGCCTGGAAGGCTCCTCTTATGCGAATTTTCTGGCAAGGAAAGCATCGGTTGAGCTGTAGTGTTTGCATAAGCCGATGGCTTCCGACGGCATCTGCCACAAAAGAGGCGGAGTTAGAACGAAGCCTCTGCTACAACATTTTTAGGAAGATTATAATTCCGGCCAATCAAAAGTTTCTTCCTGATACGTTAAGAAAATTTAGGGATCAACGTTGCATTATTTCGTTGACAATTATCTAGTCAAAATGCAAGTAGTGGTAATTTCTAAAAGTGGTGGGTCACACCAGCGGTGGAAATAATAGCTTGATGCGTCGAAATATCTCATAGAAAACACCTCCCTCAAAAATACGTTAAACTAATATCCAATCAGATTGTTAAGCGCCAAAAGGGTGAAAAGATTAACGAACATTCAGAGAATTGTGGTAGGATGAAATTTCCTGTCCAAACTTGCATAAGCCTTGCCTTTTCTCAAAACTTACATAACTTTATTCACTTTTCTTGGAAGTGCTTTAAAAGTAATTACAGATAATTTGGACGCAGAAGAAGATAATAATGCAACTTGTTAAGTAAAAATTTGGACGAAATGAAAAGTATTATGTCGAATGAAATGGTGTTAACTGAACAAGCAATGAGTAAATTCAATTCAACTATTTTAAATTTAAGTAAAAATCAAAAATTAGTTAATGATCATATGCGTTTGTTATCAGACGACCTACAGAAAACAGAAACAGTTCAAAATTACATGAAATAAATAAACAATATAGAAGCTACAATGTTTTATTGAGACATTGTCGATTAGAGACATTTTTGAAACTTTAGTAGAAGCCATAACTTTTGCGAATTTAAAAACTTTCCATCCTTCAATTTTAGAACGCTCAGAATTATTAAATAAATTAATTTAAATCAGAAACTTTAACATAAATTTCCCATATGAAACAACTGTAGAAAACCTAATGCTTTACGAAGAAACAGTTACTGTAAAAAATTACTATGTTTATAATAAATTAACATTCATCATAGAAATAACAATTGTTGATTTGAGATCTTATAATTATTACCACCTATACGCTTTTCCTATTAACCAATATCCGAGCGAAACTTTGAAAATAATTATTTCACAAACCAAATACCTCATCCTAAATGATAAAAATTACGATCTGTATAATGCAAAATGTTAAGAAATTATATCAAATAATTATCTATGCCGAATGCAAAAAATATAAGTCAAATTAGAATGGAAAGCCTATGCGAAGTAAACTTACTACCATTTTCAAAGAATTATAAAACTTGTCAACAACACACAATAGAACTTTAAAATGTAAAAATTCAAATATTATCCGAATGTAAATGGTTAATTATTACGCCGGAAGAAAGTGTAGTTCAGTATTCTTGTAAATCCAACTACAAAACCACAGTATTAAAAGACAGTTACATAATAATTATTCCTCAATTTTGTCAAACGAATATTACTGGAAAAGTATTAAAAGCCCACCATACCAAGCTTATGGAAACATCAGATAAACAGTTACCTGAGATTAACATGGACGACAATGGTAAAACTATACAAAACATTTAAAATGGAATTGGATTCAATTAATTTGGACAAAATGGGATCAATCCCAAGCCAATTACAAAATCAAAATGAGTTATGAAATGGAATCCAAAATCCTATTATTTATGGAACAAAAGCACATGGACCATCGTATTATGTCTTATCGTAACTTTACTTTCTAGCTTTTTAACGTGGAAATTAAATTTATGCAAAAATAAAAGTTTATCAAAAATGAGTAAATCCAAAAGACAACGACCAAACCCAATAGAAGAAGTGAACCAAATAGAGTATGACGTTCCGACACCGATCAATCCAGTTCTTCCTATAAATATAGTTCAATTGAAGTTATTTAATACACTTTAATTCTTTGAAAGGGAAAGAGTAATGAACCCAACTCTAGGCATCAACTTCATGTTAATTAATTATGAATGTCAATAGAAATGAACGCGTATTCCGACTTCGTACCTACTCAGAGAGAATGAGCAAGGCCTGAAGCAGATGATGTAAAGGCGAAGTCCCACTAGGCTCACTACTTCTCGATTCAGACTTGATCAGTAGTCATTAGTATAATATACTAATAGAGTTTAGATTATTATATTTAAGCGTCAGCCATATTTAAGATTGATGACGTAATTATTACTAAATAAATGCATTAAGGGTTATATAAATTAACAAATCATTCTAGTTAGCCTTGGTGAATGTATTTATAAGTTTTTTTAAGTAATTAAGAAATAGGTAAAGAAATAACGTGAGGAGCTGAATCTTGTCCAACGTTGTAATGTAATAAAATATATTAGTGATTGAAACGTAATGTAATCGAAATAATTAATTAATATACCTAAATAAATTGGTTAAACATGTGCAATTATTTAAGAGTAATTAGTTCCTTAGCAACGAATTTTGTATAAATGTTGTAATTAAGAAATAAAATTAATTAAAACTAAATGAAAATTGTTAATTTTATAAATAATTAATTAATTTTTTTTAAATAATATCCACTGGCGTATTGTTAATTCAGGTATCGTCTAAAATTTTAATATAATTGTTTTTAATGGTAAGACCCACAAATATCAGTATAAAAAACAAACAACTGACTAGCTATGTAAAATTAGATATTGTATTATGCTAAAAGATAATTTACTCCCTCAAAGCAGATAAATGCTCAGGTTTCTATTTAGTTAGAATAGATATGTCGTCTATAGGATAAATTATCTAAATTTCTTTTTTTTTCATAAGTCTCAGAAAATATTTTGTGAATTCACTTCGTACATATACGGAAAGTATTTCAACATCATTTCTCTGCATATTTTATAGATACATACGTACCGTATACAACACTACTATGCGCGAAAGAGACGACGTTGATGTTTCCGACAAATAGCTTACAGATTGCGCTAGCGAGAGGCATTCGCCCATTTACTACGTACCTACATTGGCCCAATAGGCATCTGGGGAGCCATCTAGTTGTAAAACGCATTAAGAAACACGTCCAGCCGGAGATAGATAGAAAGCCTTCAGGTCCTTTCATTTTCTATGTCTATCTTGCTGTTCTTTAACCTACCCATCTCTTCTGAAATTCATCAGATATGAGTAAGAAAAGTTGTTTGATTAGATTCTGTAAGCGTTCTTATGAGTTTTAGTTATATGAAGAGATTTACTATATTTTCTTTGTTGAAATTAAGTAAGTGATGTGGATGATTCGGTGCTATACTTTTTATTCTATTTTATGAACATTGAATTATTTGAACATTATGATTATTTATTAATGATAAGGGAGCGGCTTCCGCCGATATAATATTTTTAAATGCATTAACCGAAGTTGAGGCAATCACAGATTCGGGCAAGGAGTTCCATGCCTTTACAATTCGATTCGAGAGAAATGTCGTCGCTGTTATGAGCTTCATTGCGTTGTACGCAGTGCGTAGTTCGGCGCAATTATAGTATCTTGTAAGTGATTTGTAGGTGTCGATTAAATCTCCTCGTTAAAGCGATATCCTTATCGCTTCCTGGATGGCAGTTGCAGAACTTGCAGGCGATGCTCATAAGGAAATTTGTTGTACCATAAAAATGAGAGAATTCGTTTTCCTTACTAACATTGAAATATGATGATCCCATTTCAGGTTGTCGCATGTGGTGATGCCCAGGTCTTTTTCTTAATTATTATCTGTGATGATTCCATTTACTTGATAGTCAATTCTTCGATTTTTACGACCTAAATGCATTACTGTACATTTACCAATATTCAAATGCTAATTCAATTCCCATTGTTTGCACCATTTAATGTGATATATGAAAAGCTTCATCAAAATTTGTGGACGACACATCTTGATTATTGCAGTGTATGTATCAGCTGATGTTTGCGTCCTCGAAATTGAAGACGAATTAGAAGGGATTCTTACCCATGAGCTAGGCTCATGTATCGGCAGAAATGGATCAAAGCAAATGACCATGCTATCTTTCAAGATGGAGAAGAAACTACAAACGATAGTGAAAACTGTATCTTATGAATATTCAGTAGGTTTTTGGAAACACACAATCATCCACAAATATTTTAACGAGAAAATTTACTTTTTGTTCTTTTAATACTCATAAATCATCTAAATTATTCGTGATGGCTAAATTTTATGAAATGTTTTAGTTACTTAAGCATATTGTTTGCTATAAAATTAGTTGGTAAGTGGAAAATGTTATTTAACACTTTGAGGTTCATTTTAACTTTAGTTTTCGAAATATAATGCGATTTAAAACATTTAGAACGCGACACTTTTATATTGGTAACATCTAGAATATTGGTAACATCATAGGAATCAAGATTAGAATTATTTTTGCCGACGGAAATAATAATTTCTATGCAGATTATTTGAAAGTAAATTTTAAAGAGCGAGATAATTAATTAAGTGAGAGTACATTAGATAGTAGCATCGTACTATTATAGGTAATGGAAAAGTAGTGATAGGTACTGATAGTAGTTTTGGTCGGAAGCTATGAGAAATTCAGTGGGGGAAACCCAAGAAAACCATATGCAGAGGACTTGAAAAAGTTGGTTGAAAGTAAATTTTTGAATTTTAAAATAAAGGGGGAACCTCTGCCCGTCGGTGATTGAAAGTAAAGAAAGAAAATAAAAGTAAATTATTTCAGTTGTGAATTCAAGTTTGAGAAAAGTACTAAGTAGTTTGAAATTTATTAAGTATATTTGCAGTTCGTTTTTATTTGAGTTTAATGTTTAAAAATATTTAATATATTTTATTTCTAATTCTATTGAACGTTATTGAGTGATAATTTTGGGTTTACTTTAATTCTGAATTATTTTAATTCTGACTTACCAAATTTATGTTACTTTTTTGTATTAAGTATATTGTCTTTAAATTTATTTTTGTTTTTATTTGATCACGCCTGTCTCCGTTTACATACAGTACTCAAGTTTATGTAGTACCGGTTTATAACCCATCAGCTGTTGTAGTCGGACTACATTTTAATTATTAAAGTAGAAAGGTTAAGTTCTCATACGCCGTGAGTGCATTATTTCAACGAATTTCACCTCTCTGTGAGTTTGAGGCCAAAATTCCATGGCAAAATATGCATGGAACCTACCTTTTCTTTTCATTCTCTTGTTTTTTTTTGTTCACAATTACGTGCCTTTTCACTACGTAAACACATATATTGTTGCTCTTTTGTTACAGCTCTTCTTAGTTTCCTATGAGTTCTAAGTACTCTGAGTTGAGCCCCGTACTATCTTTATACATTAGGGAGCACTCAGCTGGCACATTATGATTTTTTGTGCACGTACGCGTCTGGTAGAATCTGGCTTTTACCGCCTCGAGTAGCCTGATGCGAATGATCTCGCTATGACTTGAGCGAATCTAAAACCAAAAATATCCGAATCCTTGGTCCAAAAATACTTATAATGTGCAAGAACCTAATTTCTTTCTTATTTAAACTAGGATTCTCTTTCAGATGGAGGTATGAAATTGAATAAAATGCTGACGAAAATTTTATGCTGATGAATATAAAGGCGGATATGAAAGAAGCATTGCGGTTTTATTAAAAGAAGGTGGTCGCCAACAGAGTATGATAATATAGATTCCAATAAAGCTATCAAATACGTGCCTCTGTCAAAACAAGTCTAGCGAACTTGATAATCTCTACACGTAATTTACTTGATTCATTTCTTAGTTTAGACCTGTGTGTCAAGTTAGAAAGGTGTTTATATTAATTTATAGTAAACTACTCGTCTTTACTTTGTGTTCAAGTGTTTAGTTTTGTACGAACAGAGTCCTTAAAATGACGTGAAATTGTGAAAATCATCAAATAATTTATGTTATATGTGTGGTCAGCTAACTTTCAAGTCCCAAAGTAGGTATATTACTCCCTTGATAAAAAGGCATATGAACTTTATTTTGGGTGTCAAATCGGTGATCAGGACATATCTTAGACCTCTACTATCTGCTGTGTATCTTGTGTAACATTACTGGTTGCTTAACAGAAAGTCGCGACATATGCCATTTACAATTTCAATGGTTTGGAGAGAACTAAAGGACCACTCCACGGGCTGTTATTTCTGCATTAGATAAATTGCTGCAATCACTAGTAAGACCAATAAATATCCCAACTTCCATTCGGCTATTAGTCCTGTTCTTCATAGCGACGATCTTCCAACCTCAGCGCTACCTGAAAATTGGAGTTTACATTCAGAAAACTCGGGCGATGAAGATTTACAATTAGTCCAGCAAAAACAACATTAAAGACCCAAATTTTGGTGAAACGTCTACAGAACCTCATAGAATCAATCTGTCTGAACTCAATGATTCGTGATCTAAACTTGTCAAAGATTCAGGCAGAATTACAGAAAATGCTATATTCCATAACGTTCCATATATTCCATAACAAACAGCCATTCTAATTAAGAGACAAAAATAGAAATTTTGTTTATCAGTGTAATTTTACTCTATTGCGTACGGTTATATGAAATTCACATATAACAAGTTACTATTTGCACTAAATAAAAGCATTTAATTAAGAGGAACAAAACAAAAATAAAAGAGAAATCATTTCCGTCCTCTAAGTATACAACAAAAGGGATACCAACAAAATGTAATTAAAGTTTTCACTATCTTGACTTTTTAATGCTCCACACAAGTTATATTCATTTCGAGTCTGTCCGGCTTAAAATAAATGAGATAGCAATGATATGTTGATTTCTTATTCGGAAAAACTTTATAGAGAACATTCGAAAATAAAATTATTCATTTTAAGTGTTTTATATAGTTTCTCATATCGCATTTTACGTGCAAATCTAAGATAACAACTTAATGTGAGAAGAAATCGTGAATCGTTAGTTGTGAATAGCGGGAATCTACCGATTCTAAGACATTTCCAACTTGGTGAATGCTTAGGACGAGTCAGGTTGCATTTGCCATTCCTTTTACCTTGTTTTTGATAGAATATATTATAATATTTGCGAATGCTTCAGGGTAGATTTGCATGTACTTTTTACTCCATTTGTTTAGTCGACAAGCTGTCTAGGCCCCGGCTCCAACGATGACGTAATTTAACAGCTATCATTTGAAAAACCAATATGACGGTTTAAATAATGTAAATGATACATACATAAGTAAATGCATACCCCATTTACCGCCCGTCTCCAGCGATGACGTCGGTTGACAGTTTGACATCTGTCTTTTGAAAAACCAATATGGCGGTTGAAATAAGCTACATGTAGTAGTTATTGAAAATTCCCCCTGCACCGAACCTGTGTACCCTCTCTGTGCAGCATGTCTGGCCCAAGTGCCATGATGCAAGTGACAAGTGTCTGGCCCAAGTGACAGTGCGTATTAATTGTTTCAAATGAAAACGTATTGTCAAAACAGTACCCAACAAAATTTATTGGAATTTGTCCTATGGTTCTGAACATTTCAAATTTATGGCAACGTCGTGGTTTATCAAATGAATGAAATCGGGACATGTACGCTGTATGAGCAATACGTGTGTAAATTTTCAGGTGTGTAAAAATTTTGCATTTTTAATTGGCGCTTTGGGACTTTGTATTAATCGAGGTCATATTTCTCTGTCATAGAGACCTGGCAACACCAACTAGGTATACATCTACATACTAAGTTTCGATAAAATTGGGTTACTAGTATTTTTGTTTAGGATGTTTAGGAATGTATTTCTGCAGACTTCCAGACTGGATTATCAAGCTTGTGCCTCTCTTGTATTAATCATCGATTACACTTTAGATCATATCGTTTATAGCAGGGCTTTGATTCCAAAGTATGGTCTGCGACAAAAATTAGGGGGTACGTGGAACATAATGCTCTTTAGATATTCAATTTGTTGGTTCATACTAACTGTTTGAAAATATACAGCGAAGTTAAGATAAAGGTAAATTATTAAAAAAAAAATAATAATAATAAAATTATTTACAAATTTTCTCAAGACTAAAAGTTCATATTTATAAGGGTTCCGCTTATAATTTTTAGGTATATTCGTAGAATATTAATTTTATTATCTTATTTGCTACGAGTACTTTTTGCTATGACTAGACAGTGGACAATTAGACACGCATAGGAGGGGAGAGCGCCTTTGTTTCAAATTTAAACACGTCATGTCGTCCAGTAGTGTACACATGCGTTCGGCCTCACAGCAACGCAATCTAAACTACCATTACTACCGCTATGACAAACGGTAGTAATTCCCCATTTATATAACCCAGCACAGCTCAACAAATTTCATGTGGTTTTTTAATTTTTAAAACAAGAATTTCTAGCTTACCCCCTCTCCCCTCCCCCTTGTTCCGCCCCCCCTCCTCTCAAACCTTTCCTCACACTCCGTATCTCTTTGTACTCCCCCTCAACGGTCTCCCATA
>WYDF02320365.1:0-14463 GCA_009867245.2 Adranes taylori
AACCCAAGTTAACCCAAGTTGAGCCAAGTTTCTTTGGGTTACGAAAAACACCGGTAGGAGCCAAATAACCCAAGTTTCTTGGGTTACTAAAAAGTTAGTAGGGGTCAAGTAACCCAACTCCTATGTGTTAAAAAAGGTAGGGGTCAAATAACCCAACTTCTTTGGGTTATGGAAAACTGAAGGTAGAGTAGAGGGCAAATAACACAACTCATTTGGGTATATAAAATATGACCTGTAATGGATAGCTGTTTTACGACGGGTTATCATCTAGTGTACAATAATTACAAGTTGTTCTTAACTATAGCAAATGTAACACATCAATAATCGTTCTTTATATTTTTAAGTAAAAATTATGAAAATTATTTTATATTTCGTATCTACGAACAATACCTATTGTAATCATTTTTAATATGTAATTATTTTCTATTTGCGTAATTTTGAAACTAATTCTTTGTTTTTGCTTAACTATAGTAATTTCCTTATTTTACCTAACTTCCTTAACTTAATGATTACTAATTAATTTGGTAATAGTTTGCAAACTTTTATTTAATATTTCTTAATCATATAAATTTTAGTTATATGTGTTTATTATTAGTATACAGTATGAGCCAAAGTATTGAATTTAAAGTACTTACACTTCAGATACCACATCAGCTTCTAAAACGGTGGTATTTAAATAGAATTTGTTTTTTGCTCCTAGATAAAGACAAAGCGGCTCAAGTTGACAACAATGAAAATCTGCCTAAAAAAAAGAAAGACGAAGGTAAATATTCTGCGATTATAAATTTTAGAAAATAATTTAGACCACAAAATATATACATGTCTCTGGCTGTAAGCTGTAATAATTTTAAGAGCAATTTTACTTAAATCTATAATGATTTTACTGTTACGTAGGCTTTTTTGGAGGTTTCCGAAATCTCTTTGGAGGTCGGAAAGAAACACCCGCGCCGGCATCAACTCCTGCATCAGAACCATCGCATGGTAAGTCATACTGTTCAAATAATTAGTTCAAATAATTAATTTTGAATTATCAGTTATTAGTTTCTGATTACGAATTTTCGAATTACCAAATACCAAAGTTCCTATTAAATACTGAAATTCATTCTCAGAAAAATTTTATAACCATCAGGTGTAGTTATTTTAAGTACCGCTAGTAAATTTCGGTTAAAAATTTGGTACGTTTTTGAATCATTCCTTTGTCCATAGTGTAAAGTTTAAATTTGGCTAATGGTGTGATTGCCTTTACGTTACCATCAATAGAAAAAACTCTAAATGGGGTCATGTAACAGTTCTTGCAGAATAATTGTAGCAGAATAATTTAAAATAAAACAAAAGAGTTGGCAACTGCCAACTTGATGCTTATTCTTTAGGTGTAATCATGAATTTTCGTAAACAGTTAAAGATAATGCAAAACCCTTAACAATCAGAAATTATCTTCTATAAATCAAGGCTGAATAAATAAAAGAACTCGATAAACTTAAATTATCTATTAATAATGCTTTGCACAATGATATGTACATGCAAATAAAATCATTACTAGTGCATTAAATAAATAACGTTCTTAACGAGAATCATAAATGAATATAATATTTCAACATAACTTCTGCTACTAATTCTACAATTATTTACAAATTATTATACATACAACTTTCAGTTGATACGTACAATACGAATATACGAATATTCATGAACCTTATTTAATTGTTACACCGTTATCTTAGGTAAATGTTTTATTTATTTTAACTGAATTAACTTGTTGCACAATTTATTTAATTTATTTTATGTGTAGAATTAAACACTAAAGAATTAGTTATTTGTCAACAAATACTGTACACTACCATTTTTCATACCGAACTACTGAAGTGTGTTTTATAATTTAATTGATTACTACATGATTTTTTTTTTTTGATACTCCGTTGGGCAGCGTTTTCCTTATATCCTAAATTTAAGAATTTTCAATGATCTCCCTATGTTTTGCATCGGGTTCATATTCATTTCTTGTTTTCCACTTGACCACCCAAAAGTCCTAGCAAAGTCATACTACTGTACTACTGACTACTAACAGTACTACTGACTACGTTTTCCTAGCAAAGTTACAATCTACGTTTTCCCTACCTCTAATAAAGTGATATAATTTAATATATTCTCACTTAGTTACTTTTCTTTTCTCCGTAGCGCAGGATAGAGAGAATCTATCCTGCGCTACGTTCATCCAGTATGTACAGATGCGCTTTATATCGTCTGACCAGCGATTGGGTGGTCTAATCCTGTTGCCCTGTTGCGAATAGCGTGCTCTTGTGGTCTCCATTCAGTTATTCTCCGTGTCTATCTGCCATCGTTCATTCTAGCTAGGTAGCCAGCCCAGTTCCATTTGAGACTTGATATTCTTTCGATTGCATCTGAGACTCCACTTCTCCTTCTCACTTCTGTATTTGGAATTTTATCTCTCAGGGATACGCCTAGCATTATTCTCTCCATGCTTCTCTGCGCTTCTCTTATTTTGGTGGCCCTTTGTTCTGAAACACTGGCCCAAAGTCAGTGCGGCTCCGTATGTTAGTACTGGTAAAATGCACTGGTGGTAGGCTTTTCTTTTGAGACACATGGGAATATCAGATCTTAGGAAGTAGCTCAATCTTCCAAAAGCTGCCCAGGTTAGACTTATGCTTCTGCTTATTTCGCAGGTCTGATTGTCTCTCCCCAGTCTAATTTCGTGGCCCAAGTATTTGTACGAAAATACTTGTTCGATGTCTGAATTGTTGACTGTAAGACTTTCACTGATAACCAGGTTTGACATGAACTTTGTTTTGCTGATGTTGATGCTCAGGCCAACCTCTTTTGATACCAGTTCTAACTCACATAACATTTCTATCGCTTCATTAAAATTGTCCGTAATTAGTACCAAGCTAATTGATTGAAGCTAATTGAAATAAATTTAATTAATAAATTTTTGAATTATAATTTTTGCATTCATTGTACTAAAAATATTGTTATTAACATTATTATCATTATCGAAACCCGATAATATTAATTATTCTTATTTTTAAAACATCTCATCAACCGGCTTCGTACAGAGCTGCTAACTACAGAAGTTTGAAGTGGTCCGGTTCAGGACCACTTCAAACCTCGTCGTACCTCGTAACCTCGTACATCTTCAAACCTCGTAGAACTCGTCGTACCACCTTTGATACCGGCTTACATTTCCATGATCTCCTCCTCGCTCTCAGTTGCACCCATTGGCCATTTAGCAACAATTTTGTAAACTCACAACAATATATTAAACTTTTACTTCTCATTAAACTGCGTTATAGTAGCGTTTTAGCAGGATCGCCTTGTGATGATGTTACGTTTGGTTGGTAGATGAAATCAAATAAATTGAATTAATACGCTTTATTTACAATATTTATAATAATATGCTTCATGTATGTACATGATATCTGATAAGGAAATCAAATAAAATAAATGAATTAATACGTCCGTTTCCAATAACTTGGTGTGTATGATTGGTAAAAATTTTGGGGATATGTTATGCTGCCAAATGTACATCTTTTAAAATATTTTCAGGTATACAGGGTGTTTCAAAACAGTTTTACATGAAAAAGTTGATTTTTTTTTAATGGAATACCCTATATACTTTAATTTTATATAAAACTCTGGGTTATCCTCTAACAGTTGTAGAAGTATCAAAGTAATCTGCTCAGCGGTTCTCAAGTTACAATTGTTTTTATCAAAAAATTTTGAATTTCATATTGTAAATTAAAACGTTGCAGTGTCCAAGCATAACCTAAAAAAATATAAATCATACAAATCGTATAAAAAAATCATCTTATATTTGATAAGTACGCATTTCTTACTTCGATTTATATAATCAACAGATGTGCCGATTGGTTAAGTTCAGAAAATAGTACCCGTATCTTATTTTTATTATCATATACAAAGTGGTCAGTATAAAAATATCAACTTTATCGACTTTGAAGTGATTTTTCTCCATTTTCTTAAATGGAGAAAAATCCTGTATATTTTTACAGCAAGTGCTGTAGAATTCATTTTTTTGTCGATCCATATGTAATGTCCCTATACCTATCCCTATACCTTAGGTTTTTACGATAAACATAAAAATTTAATATTACATAGTATTTACTGCTAGTTTTGTTTAAAAATAAAATTACCAATTAATTAAAATAAATTAAGGGTGATTTATACAACATTATAAAACAAGAACAAAATAAATAAATTTAATAAGAAACAAGTAGCTAAGTCAATTGAGATAAACAGAAGTAATGAAACAAATAAAACTTAAGGTAATAAATAATCAAAATGTCTCCGCCCTTGCTGCAAACAAAGCTTTATTCTGTTTAAAAACTCCATCTTCACTCTTCTTAATGAGATGTTATTCGTCTAAAAGCGTTAATAATCCTCTGCTTCATGTTTTCTGGTGTTATTGGAGGTTCCACATATACCATTTCTTTTACTAATCCCCATAAGTAGAAATCGAGATGTGTAATATCGGGTGACCTAGCCGGCCATTTTACAGGACCAGTTGTTCCCAGCCATCTCTAGGGATACGTGTTATTAAGGTAAAATCGTACAAGAATAGAATTATGCGGTGATGCTCCATCATGCTGCAACCACATGTTTTCTCGATTTTCAGGAGGAACATTTGCCAATAATGGAGGTACTTCGTTTTGTAAGAAATTTAAATAGAATGGTCTAGTTAGACGATTTTGAAAAAATCGGTCCTAAAATATACTCGCCAATAATCCCTCCCCAGACATTGACACTGCATCTATTCTGCCAGTCCATTCATTTTTTATGCACAACAAACAGTCTTAACTGCACTTTTGACAATTTAATCTAACAACTCGCATTTCGCTTTCTAATTTTCATTTGTTTTTTTTTAAATTTATATCATTAACTTGATTAATATCTTATTATGCATATGTATAACATTGAAATTTTAAGTATTTATGTTTATCGTAAAAACCGCCAAAGATAGGTTTAGGGACATTATATATGGAACGACAAAAAAATTAATTCTACAGCACTAGCTGTAAAAATATACAGGATTTTTCTCCATTTAAGAAAATGGAGAAAAATCACTTCAATGTCGGTAAAGTTGATACTTGATGAGGTGGAGAACAGAGAAGGGAAGTATGCTGGAGTCGGAATGTAAGGAAAGGATGGTGGGTAATGAGGTGACATATAAATGGGATGAGGAAAGCAGGACAAAGTTTAATAAGCAATTACACAAAGTGACATGGGTCTGCGTAAATAGCGTCGAAGAAATGAATGGCATGATGGAAAGGATGCTGGAGAAAGTGAGTGTGAGAAAAATTAAGGGGAAATGTTAATATGAATTATATAAAGATGTATGGGGAGGTTATAAAGAAGAAAAGGTTGGCCCGGTAGGTAATGAAGAAGGTCAGAAGACAGGAAGCTTGCTGGGAAGAATACATGGAGGCCAGAAATGAATAGTGAGTGGAGGTGAAGAATTCAAATGAAACGAGGAGGGAAGAAGAGGAAGAACGAAGGCAGATTAATGGAGGGCGTTGTGGGAAAAAACAAAATAAGGTATGAACTGAGGATAGAATATTGTGAGAGAAAGTGTAAGAAAGATGTGAGCAGAAGGCAAGAAGGGAATTGGGTACATAAAAAAGAAAAGATGGAAGTGGGAAGTTATGGGGACGGGATGTACTTCAAGATATAAGTATAGAAGATGTAAAAAAGGATATAAGAAAAATGAAAGAAGAGGGAACTCCAGGGGCATACAGGATACCTGTGAGTGTATGGGGATGTCAGAATGAGGATGGTTTTAATGCATTAGTTAGAGGGATGAATGACATATGGAAAAGAAACGTGGGGATGACTATTAAATGGAAGAAATGGGAAGTTGAACATGTGTATAAGAGAGGGGATAGTATGGATGTGGAAAGTTATAGTGGGATTACAATTATGGATGGGATGTATAGATTGTTTGCTAAGATGATTCATAGGAGGCTGGAAGAAGAAGTAAAGAGGAAGGAGATTTTTGAGACTCAGAGTAGATTCGCCAGAGGTAGGGGTACGGCAGATAACGTTGTTATGCAGGATTTATGTTATAAATCTGGAGATTTCAAAGAGGCTGCGTTTGACGTTGATTGTGAGGGATAGATTGTGGGTGAGAATGGTGAATATGTGGGATATCAAGTAGAATGATTAGAATGATAAAAGATATGTATAATGGAAGTATGGTGAGAGCGAGTGTGAATGGGGAGGTATCAGCATGGTTTGAGGCACACAGAGGAGTTAAACAGGTGTGTTTGTGTGTTACGCTTTTCAATATTTATATGGCAGATCTGGAGGAGGTATTGATGAAGGGGCAAGCTGGGGGAAAAGTTATTGGAAAGAAAAAGGTGCGGTCTCAGACATATGTTTATGAAGTTGTATGTATGGCGAACAGAAAAGAAGAGATGAAGTGATTGAGAGACTGAAGAGATATATGGACAGGAGGGGCTTGGTGGTGAATGTAGAGAAAACGAAGGTGATGGGGTGTCCGAAATGAGGAAAAGAATGTAGAAAGGGTGAGTTTAGCATAGGGGAAATCAATATACAAAGAGTGAACAAAATTAAATATTTGGCATTCACCTTGTCTCAAAATGGGAAGTGTAAGGAACATATCGAGTTGGTGGTTAAGAAGGCAAGAGCAGCTGTAGAGAGAATCAGAATGGTGTGAGAAAGAAAGTTTGGAGTGTCATTGAGAATGGGGTGTAAGATACTGTATGATATATGTCTTAAAAGTATCATGCTGTATGGAGCAAAGGTTTGGGCTGTGGAAGAAAGAGATTTATTAGAAAGGGTGCAATTATAATCCATGAAAAGAATGTTAGGATTGGATAGAAATACGCCGAGTGCTATTGTTTTGCAGGAGTTAGGTGTATACAAAATATAGATCAACGGAGTACAAAGAATGATGAATTTCGAGAGGAATGTTTTGATGAATGCAAATCCCAGGCTTGTAAAGGAGGTATATTTGGAAGGAATAATGCAAGCACGGAAGGAGGAATATATGAGTGATTGAATCAAGAGCAGAATGAAGGTGAATGGGAGAGTGGGATGGTCAGCATTTAGGTGGTTTAAGAGATTATGGGAAAGTAAGGAAGGAGTAAATGAGGTTGTTGTAAGAATGAACGACGTGGAAAAGCAAGAGAGAGAAGAAAAAAATGGGAATAGTAGATACAACAATAAATATAAAAGGGTTATGAAAGAAGATGTTATGTGTGACTATGTAATATCATGCTTGGACATAAATGAGAAAAAGATGATTGCGAGATTTAGGTGAAGTAATGCAGAAGGCGTGAATAAATTTTGGTTACAAGAGTAAGACAGAAGGTGTAGGATATGTGAGAAGGAGGAAGAAAATTGGATTCGTTGGGCTAAGGAATGCGTAGAGTTAGTAGGGACTGAGAGAGAAAGAGAAATGGTAGAAAACTGGAGGCTAAGTCTGGGGTATAAAGGAAAAGGTCTAGAGGTAATAAGGAAAATAATGGGAGAAATAAATAGAAGGAGGTAGATGAAAAGATGAGGGTTTGAATGATTAAGAAGGGAGGGAAGGCGGTTAAGAAGACGGTAAGAGAATGGGAGGGAAGAAAATGTGAATAAGGAATTGAAGAGTAAGGGATTTAAAGGCAGGGAAAATATGGGGGAGGAAGAAAGGATCTTTGCTGAGAAGGGGTTACTGATGAAAACATAGATAAAGAAGACTTAGAAGCCTGCCATACGGCCTGAAGAAAGGAAGTTTTGGTTATGTCAGTGTGCGCGAAAAAAATTTTGTTGTGAAATTTCTCTTATTTTCTTTTTTCTTCATATTTTATTGTTTCTCTCTTAGTTATATTTTTCTGTTTTTTTGTTTATTTAGATTTTGTTTTTATTTTATGATATATTTTATTTCTTGAAATATCGTTTATTTTTCTTTTATTTGATTTTTATTGTCCATGTATGTTATATACCAATAAAGGTTTTTGATTGATTGATATGAGCTTTGTCAATTAACAAACATATTCTGGTTATATTTCATTTAAATTACATTGTAAGTCAAAAGAAATCTATTAAGAAGAAAATAATACGCTTTTGATAAAATCAAACATCAAAATTCAAATGATTCAAAATGATATCAAATTTATTAAATTGTACATAGTCAATGGTTAGATTGAAATACATCCGTATAATCATAATTATTTATTCCAAGTAAAATAAAAAAAAACTGTAGGGATGGTCGAGCAAATGATAGAAAATTTCATAAACTTAACAAGAATTTTATTATGTCAATATAATTGATCATTCATTACCGCAATGCCACTAACTACATCTAATGAGCTATATTTTAAACTTATGGATTATGGCTCTCTCATAAAAATTTCGATATAAATGATTACAGAATTTAAAATGTTTGAGTTTCTCAGTTAAGATAAAATAATTCCTACTTACAATTTATATTTCAGCCGTAGCTTTCACAATAAAAATGAATGAGAAAAATACGCGGACTTCAGATAAACGTACTGAACTGAACATATCAATTTGTACTGAACATATCAATTACTAATAAAATTCTATTCAAGACAAAACTTGGGGTTGACTTTTATATTGTCGGTTGACTCTGCCGACTCCTCATGGGCAAACCTTACGTAAAAGTTCGGAACAGTTCGGTACTAGACTTTTTAAACCATTGCCGTAGGTTTTTGAGCCATGACTTCGTTCTTCTTCCTACGCTTCTTCTGTCCATGATTTTGCCTTGAATGATTCACATTCATGTCTACCCATGACAATTGTCATTTCGTGGCTTCTTGTTAGATCTATGACCTGTTCTAGATTTCGATATTATCTTTCTAGTACTTCTTCTTCATGCTCGGTGGTAGTAGCATACACTTGCATGATGTCCATTTTTACTTTATTTGTTTCTATTTGTACCATAATTACTCTGTCCGAGAATAATATTGCATTGTTAACAGATTTAGCTATTTCAGTTGTAAGAATTACTGCGACGCCATTTCTGTGTTGTGGCCCTTCTTCGCCTGAATAATATATGATATG
Source organism: Adranes taylori (assembly GCA_009867245.2). NCBI lineage: Eukaryota > Metazoa > Arthropoda > Insecta > Coleoptera > Staphylinidae > Adranes > Adranes taylori. Next base: position 9,064 of record WYDF02320365.1, read on the forward strand.
ATAGACAATTGTAGTTTTTCCAGAGTCAGGCCATCTCATTTCACTGATTCCTAGTATGCTTATGTTTAGCCGTTTCATATCCTTGATGCTGTTATTTATTCATTAATTGCCTGCTTCGTACATACTCCTAACATTCCAAGTAGCTATTTTATGTGTGTTCTCTACCTTGATTTTAGTTGACCGCGAGATTCTTCGCACCCCTGTTCCATTGAAGGGACGCCCGTACTCGGGGCCGTTGTATATGTTAACCATCATCATTTTTTCTAGGGAAATATAATCAGGTGGTTTCCCGTTGCCTTCCTGATTCGAATGCCGTTGACCATACTGCTTGGTTCCTCCGCATTTGCGGACGATTTCTCCTCCCCAGGACAACACATTTCTTCCACTCAGGGGCAAAGTTTTATTCCCTCGCGTACTCTAAAAGATGCTGGCCGAGCTGTATTTATTTGCACGTGTCCAATAAATCGCCTTTTTATTATTGGACACGTGCAATTATCCTTTAAATGATCCTTTAAATCATATATTTAAAAAGTTTAAAGATCTTTACATTAGAATCCCACTAAGTGTATACAACTATTAAAATTTTTTTGGCATTACAATATGATAAGTAATTAATAGGCAAGGTTATCACAATGCATATAGCCGCGTATTCCTTGCAAGCATGGATTTAATATTTTCTACTGCCTATTTAATTCCTGCTTTATCTAACTACTCAATAAGAATGTAGTATTGATATTTTGTTTAACTCACTCAGATGAATGCCGTAAACATATATTTCAGAACAGTTAGCAACTGAAACTCCGTCTGGGGTAGAAGAGAATGCATCAAAGCCAGTTGAATTATCATCAAAAGAAGGCGCTTCTTCGTATAGTAAGTTGTGAGGAACAAGTTTAATTTTAGTTAGTCAGATAATATTGAACACGATTCTTCTGACTTTTAGAAAGGAAACCATCAACACCTTTTAAACAGGAGACCACAATTGAGAGTAAGTTTTGAAAATATACTTTTGATAATTAGATCTATTGAAATCTGCTTTTATTATACATTAATATGGAAAATATTATTCAGACTTCTACACATTTTAGAACCAGAACCAGGTGACAGAGCAGCCGAGAAAAAGAAAGAACCAACCAATGAAAAAGGTAAAGGTGAGTTTCAATAAGTCTTTATACTGCCAGTTACAATATTTCCCTAAAAATAAACAAATTTATTTCTTTACAAATATGCCAAATATATAAAGCTTCTCCAGGGAAAATACATAAAAATTAAGAAGAAACAAACAGCTCTATTGATTTGACTTTTTTGTATGTGAGAGCAGCTGCAGCTCGCCCTCACAGTGTAGTTGTGTTGCAGTTTGTCTATCTGATAAATCTTTTGTCTACGCGAAAGCATTTTTGTTGCATAATTAACTTGATATTATTACGTTGGTTTTTGTACGTAACTAATTAGCGGGCGGAGTTTAAGGATAATTAATTAACTTCATCTAAGATTTAGCTAGTAAACTTGAAGTATTTTATTCACAAATAAAATAAATGAATTAATATGTTGGACATTTTTTCGAACATCAAGAAATATAAAATAAAACTTACACATTTGCACTTTCCATATTGTATCGGAGAAACGTAACGAACTTTTTCTTTTAGCTTTAAATTTTAAATTCACTTAAAAACTGTCGGTCAATACCTAAATCTGGCTGTTCTTACCCGGCGGATCCAATAACGGCAGCCGCCTATAATCGATCATAGCTAGAATATTCTAGAAGCTTTTTATTTTTTTCTAGTCATTCAACAATCGAGAAAAGGCCTACACTCAGTATCTAGGCCTCCTTCTATTGCCGCAAATTGCTGTATTCAGATACGCGAACTTGCCGTGCACAACTTTATATCGCTCTGCAAAGTAAATCAAACGGCATAGCCGTCCCGATAGATAGAACGAAACCGTTTTTACCTCATAAATGACTCCCACAAATAAATATTAGTAGTAAATCTTTATGTATAAAGAATAAATTGTAAATGGTTAATTATTTAATTAATTTAAGTTTGTTATTACTGTTGTTTAATGTGTGATTGATGTATGTTTGACGTCTGATTGACGTTTCAGATTTCCGATTGTGTTCTTTTTGTTCCATGTTTTTTTTATTGTGTTATCTTGTTTGTTTTATTGGTAGTTGGTTGTTTGGTAGTTGTGTGTTTTATGTAATATGGTAAATATTCAACATTCACATTTTGCGACAAAGCACATACAAAATAGCAAAACTAATGAAACCATATAACTTTAACATAACTTACAGAACCAAAAATAATCTTATAAATCGACTACATCATAAAGTAAACTACACTGACAAATACAAACAAAGCGGAATATATAAACTGACATGTAGCACATGCAGTAAAATATACATAGGAAAAACAAACAGGAACTTCAGGAGAAGATACAGAGAGTACCAATACGGACTCAGGAGACCATACATATATCACTCTCATTTCGCAAACCATCTGCTTAACAACGACCATCCAAATAAAACAATAAAAGAAAAAATGACCATCATAAAATGCAATCACAAAAATTTAGACATCAAAAAAACATTGAAATATATAAACACAAAATAAACCAGAACAAATTAAACGAAAAAATTCAGTGCAAATTCGACAGCCTATTACACCCACTTAATATATTACATAAAACACAAAACTAACATCAAACAACCGACTACTAATAAAACAAACAAGATAACATAATAAAAAAAAACATGAAAACATTGGAACAAAAAAGATCACAATCGGAAATCAGGAACGTCAATCACACGTCAAACAACAGTAATAAAAAATGACGCGGAACGCCAGATGATGAACTTTAAAGTTCGAAATATATTGCGGAAAATATGTTTGGAGAATTGAGTGAAACGGTACATAATAAATTAATTTAATAATACGTTATGAAAACGATTTTCAAAATGGTTTTGAAACACAACACGAAAATTATATTGGTGTTTTGCCAAGTAAAGAATTTTATGATTGCAATAGTATGAACGAAGAAGACAGAGAAATTATTTTAAAATGGCATGCACAACAGGAAAATGACGAATTTAACTTTAAAATTGAAATTGTCAAGTACTGTACGAGTGATGTGAATATATTAATGGTTCCCTGCTTAAAGTTTAGACAAATGTTTTCAACTGATTGTAATGTTTGTCCATTTACAGAAGCATGCACGATTGCTTCGATTGCATCTAATAAAGTATACCGAAGAAATTATTTAAAGCCAGATACTATAGGTATAATACCAAGAAACGGATATCGGTGACGAGATAATCAATCAAGAGCTTCAATTGAATGGCTTATTGATGAGGAAGATAATAGAAATATAACAATCCATCATGCAGCGAAAGGAAAAGAAATAAAACTTGGAATACCAGTTTATGGATATTGCGAGTGAATCCAATCAAGATGCTCTCTATGGAGGCCGTTGTGGTAATATAAAAACTTATTATACGGTATAACCTGGAGAAAAAATTAAATATATAGGTAGTTGTTCGTTATATCCATGAGTATGTAAGACTGGAAAATTTCCAATTGGTCATCAACAAGTATTTGTAGGAGCCGACTGTCTGACTCTAGACTTACAACAGACAGATGGATTAATAAAATGGAAAATTCTTCCACCAGATGCGTCTCATCCAGGTGTTACCAGTAAAAATGAACGATGAACTAATATTTGTTCTTTGCCAGACTTGTGGAATAGAATTGTCAGATAATAATTGTACTCATACCGATGACGAGCGTGCGTTAGTTTCTACCTGGGTTATCGATGAGGTTAATAAAGCAGTATCGCTTGGTTATAAAGTGTTGGAAATATAAGAGATCTAGAAATATGATGTTATACGTTACGATAAAGAGAAGGAAATAGATTGGTTTATTTACTGAAATAAGGAATAAATTTATTAAAGTCAAACAACAAGCATCTGGTATTGTACTATGATACAGTTTCGGTGATATATGTAAATCAAGGGGGTGAATACAATCCACCAACGGGCAAATGTGTTGGGGACATGACAGATGAACTTGAAACATTAGGCCCTGGCAGTTATATTACAAAATTTGTTAGCGGCGGTCCCAAGAACTATGATTATAAAGGTCTGTCCAGAAGATAATAAGAATATGTAAGGTGTAAAGTCAAAGGAATACAATTAAATTATACAAGTTCTTAAAAAGTCAATTTTTCTGCAATCCGAGACATGATTTTGAACGATAATGAAGACGATGAGGAGCCAACTGAAGTTGCGTCATGGCATATACGCAGAACCGAGGATCATCAAGTGATAACCAAAGACGAATAAAAAATATATAGACTTAGTTCAACGAAACGAAATTTTTTAGATAATTATGATTCTATTCCTTATGGATTTAAAAGAGCTAGATTACACTGAATACTATTACATTTATTCGATTTAAGACTATTAGACTTAAGAAGTATTGTAAATTCGTATTATTATTAGTCATCAATATACATGTATTTACTTTAAAACCATTTGTTTTATTTATGAGGACCCATTTACCTAGGCATCGCAAAAGGCGATGGTTGTATTCTCCAATACTGAATTCTCTATTTAGTATTATATTTCCAATGTATGTGAGCTGCCTTGAAATTTACTTAATCACATTACGTTTAAGTAATATATTCTAACTATTTTTATATCTATCAGTTAAAAATTAAACATTGGTAATATATAACTGTCTTGATAACCGCACCATATCTTTCTCTCACACCCACATGCACACGCTATTACAAAAAACACACACATACACATTCACAGACACACCCAGTTTGGATCTATTTCAATTATTATATGAGCTATCTAATATTAATTGTATCTATTTCTCTCACTGCTTCACTGTATTTCCCATTATAATACTAAGTTCCGATAATTAAAATTGAATTGAAACGTTAAGATTACGGAAATTGGATTGACAATGACGTAATACTTGATTTGAAACGTTGTTGATATTGGAATTTGAACTGAAGATGTAGTATGAATTGAATCGAAACTTTGTTGTGATTAAAAATTTGACATATTCATCTACAGAGAAACGTTAATTTTAGGACTTGACTTGACTAAAACCGTCAGAAGATATTCAGTATACTCTTATCAGACGGTTGCCATTAATTGAATCTGTTTTCCTACCACTGGAATCTGTTTTCTAACAGCTGGATCACGTATCTCTATGAGTTTGGATCTCTTGGAATTATTATAGGAGCTACATAATATTAATTGAATCTATTTCCCATTCTAATACTAAGTTTCCGATCATTAAAATTGAGTTGGAACGTTGTGATATTGAAATTTGAACTGAAGATGTAGTATGAATTGAATCGAAACACCGGTATTTTAAAGTCAATTTG
>WYDF02320376.1:0-42421 GCA_009867245.2 Adranes taylori
CAAAACTTTTTTTTACTAAACATGCATAATAAATAATAAATGTTGGGAGTTGGGATTCTCCTCTGACCGGGGGCCCCTTCCGGCTGGGGGCCCCTTCCGGCTGGGGGGCCGTGGCATTTTGCCGACTTGCCACCCTGTAGTTACGCCACTGCGGACTACCAATGGGCTAAGCTATATTGAGAATATTAACCAACATATACCTAGGCACAATAGAAGAAATAATACACAAGATGACACTAATAAAAAACATAATACTCTGGAAAAGATACATGGACGACGTAATATGCCTATGGAACGGAACAGAACAAGAACTAAATACACTTCATGAACAAAGCAACACACAAAAAATTAAAATTTACAATCGAACTACCCACAAACAAAACTCTAAACTTTTTAGACGTCACAATAAATACCAATAATCATAATGCAATAGAATATCCCATTTACAGAAAACAAAAACGGCTCCTGCGATAATACGCTCCTGCTACAAGACGGCTCCTGCCACAAGCGATAAACGGCTCCTGCAGCACTTATTCACATATCAAGGCCTGGTAAACCACAAAGTACATAAACCATTAAACGAATACGGAATAATATGGGCATATGAAAGAAAAACCAAAATACTAACATAATTCAGCAACGTAGAAAGACACAACAAACTAATATGAAACAAGTGGAGTTTACGTAATAAATGTAATGACTGCAACACAAAGTATGTAGGTGAAACAGGACAAGCAATAAAGACTAGATTTAAAGAAAACATAAATCACAAAACAACAACAAACGTAGGACATCTATTCGAACAGAACCACAAATGTACAACAGACAAAATAAAGCTAATACATGAAGCAAAGAAAGGATATAAATTTCTACTATTACAAGCTCTTAAGTTAGAAAAAGTAAAAGACGACAAAACAAAAATATGCATAGACGACCAAACTAGACTACCTTATACACCAATATTTAAATACCTAAAAATACAAAGGATAAGACTCATTACACCAACAACGTGATATCTATATCATAATGAGGTGACAACTAATAATACCAAAACATACCATGTGTAATAACAAAACGTGCTCAATTACATAAGTGCAATAATAATTTCACATAATAATTGAAACAAAATCAAACACAACCGACAAAAACCAAAAAATGAAGCAGTAGATTATAGATGTAAATCGAACCTAACAAATACTGGTATAATTTAATTTATTTCGTGTAGTGTAAATTTATGAAATACTTTTGCAGTTTCACCTGATGATGGCGAGAAGCCAAAATCGGTAGTGAATAAATTAGTGTAAAAACTAGGAAGTACTTTTGTATTACAACACTAATCAAAATTCTTGTTATCGATTAAGAACAATCATTTTAAATAAATTTCAATTACGTAATTAACATATAAAAATGCTCTATTATAATAAAAACTGACCAAGATTATTCAATACCTCAAGAAAATTTTATATGTAATCCCTAATGCATGGAAAACACTTAAATTAGCGATAGCGAATGTTGCATTCTTACGTTCAAAACTCATTTCGCGGGAGAGATATGCATGGTACAGCCTTGTACGCAAGTTGTGCACGCTAGCAAGGACACATACTTCCATACCAACAACGAGAAATCGCGGAAAAAGTCACTCGCACAATCATACGAAGAAACACTATATTGCAAGTAGCACGATCTTACAGCGATATCGCTGATTTCAAATACAAATGCATTTACCATTATTATTTTCTTAAGGAAGCGTAAGTGATGCGTCCACTACTACAAGATAACTCTCTAACAATTTTTCGCTTATCCTAGTGAATGTTGGTTTATTCACTAGACGCATGATGACCCTTGTTCTGATTGTCTACGAGTGAGGACCTTGCATGATTCGTTCAGGAATAATTCGCCATTAAGTGACCAAACTTATTCATGAACAGCAGGCAACATTCGCAGTCCTGATTCTGATTTATTCAAAGTAGCGCCAGCGACAAATCGCTTATTTTATTTTAAATTAAATTCAAACCAGTCAATAGTAAGTTTTTATAAAAATCACTTCTTATTTCAATCATGCATCTTTATATTTCATAGCGCTTCCTTATAATCCATGTTCTCGATGCAAAAACGAGGAAGGTAACGTCAGAAGAGAGATGCCTAAGAGAGAATAGAAGAGAGAATAGCTGGCTCACTAGATCAACCAAGATGACAGAAGATACCCGAGAGGCCTATCAAGCAGTGCTTCCCACTCACACCACGTATGCAGGTCGTCGTACTAGTTCCATCCACTCCACCGAAGCAGCAATAAGTCAAGATCACCCCCCTGTTCACCACTATCACATATATCTCCATCCGATGTGCTTCTGTTCCATACACCCGACAACAGATGACTCTACAAGATAACCCGTGAAGCTTGACGAGCACCACCGACGATTATTTAGCTATTACTTCGGCGACAGCGAATACATCCTACATACCTAGCAAATTTATTTTCATCCGTCAAAAATTAAATCATATGGTAATGAGGCAAAATGCTCCTGTTTAGTTTGGTGTTAGAAAGATCGAACAGGTGATACTTATAAATTAGGAAAGCAATCCAAGACGGATAGACTTTGCGAAGAGTAGTTAACATTAAACATGTTATATGGTAATTAAAGCCATACGAAGAGTAATAAACATTTAAAAGTTCATCCGAACTTCTATTCAGGAAATTAAGGATAAGTTAAAAAATAATTAAAACGTAAGTAAAAAAATAATTAAAAAATAATTAAATCTTATTTACATATCAGCCTAGTTAGAATTTTATGATGAGAGATGTAGAATAGCAATTCTCTTTCCGACGGAAGAAATAAAATCAGTGACGTCAGTGAAGTAAATTATACAAATTATAGGTAAGAGCAAAGAGACTCTCTGATTGGCTAATTAATAGTATCGCTATCAGTGAGAATCGATCTGATTAATAAATAATCGATCAAGGGTGCTAGCGCAACGAGCAGAGTGTATGTGTGTGTAGAAACGATAACAGTCATTGGCTAAGGATTCATTATGGCTATCAGTAAATTTATCATAGCTAAAGACAATTAGCAGAGTAGGATTCATAGGTGATCGGAACAAAATACATTACATAAATATAATTGATCATAAGAGGAGAAAAAGTAATATGGAAATCCATGTAATTTGAATGAGAATTGAGTTACCTGGAAGAAACGTTTAAAACCTTCCATACGAGTCCAAAAGTCTTCTTACATTATTTTTTTTGTAATGATTTAAGTGATTTGGATTCCATACTAATGTTTTTGTTTGTACACATCGATGAGTTCTAAGATCTAGTCATCCGTTCACTGCTCAGTAATTAATCTATTTTTAATACTTAATAGACAATTGCAGACATACAATATAACAAAAATTCCGTGTATGTACATGAATGTAATGATAGTTGACTATCATGATATGTTATAAAGAGATCTTTCATATACTAACAGTTTTATGTTTTAGTTTTAGGTCTTGAAATTTGAATGTTGATTGTCGCCACTATGTTCTTGTTGCTCTTGTTAAAAAAAAATTGACGTGGACATTTTTAGTATGGTGTTTCCTCCTTAGGAAACATGAAGCCTCATGTTAAATTCAAAAATCAAATGAAAAGGTGTAAATAAGAAATTTATTCATATTTCTAGTTCAAAACAAATTTTTGGTTCCAAATTCATTTAAATTCACATGTAGGTTTTGATTTTATACATGTGGCAGAATTATATATAATTTTTATACTTTGACATGATAATTTTTAATAAAAAATAAAATTTTTCCAATTAATTTTAATGATTGATTGTGAATGACATTCAAGATTAAGAATTTTAAGGTAAACATTTATAATTTAAACTTCAAAATAACAATTTCTTTTGTATATGCTTTGTATCTATTTAACTTTGATAATGCACCGATAGTTGAGTTCGAAACAATTGTCAGATTTTTTTTTAAATATATAGTTGGAGTAACTGGAATACTGCAGTTTTACTTTTTGTTATTATCATATCAACTCCAAATATTAGGACATGGAACTGAGTTCACATTTCAAAGGATTTATGAATTATATTTAAATCAGCGAATTTCTAACGCAATCCTGCGGTATCTTATCCGATGAGCATTTTTTATGTTACAAACAGAATAAAATATTAATAGCAGTATAGTTCTAAAAAAGTAACAATTACGATCCTGCTTTGATAAGAACTATTCTGTAACACGATGAATATTTTAAGGCACTCTTGTTATAAGGTAGTTCAAGTGATTCTAAATTTGATACAATGTAGTGCCGATAGACGTAATAAGGCAGACCTGTAATAATAATAATAATAATAATAAAGTATATAAGAAGTTAAATAATAAGAAAACTGTTTTAGTAAACATAATTACCTAGTGCTACGATGATTGTGATGATTATCGCCACCGTGATGCTTCTGTTTCGAACGATATTTTTTAGCACCAACTGGTAATGATCGATAATGATTATTTTGATCGCCGATGATCGGTGCTGCTACTGTACGATTGTTGTGCTGACGTCGTGATTTCGACGAAGTCGGTGAACGTCGATGGCTCCGTTTGTAGCGACGTTCACCGGATGTACCACGATCATATTGACGCGAACGATGAGCACGTGCATTACTATATTGTCAGAACAAAAATAAAAAATGTGTCAAACACTCAACATTTAGCCTAATGTAATCATAGATAGATAGATAGATAGATAGATAGATAGATAGATAGATAGATAGATAGATAGATATATATATAGATAAATAGATAGATAGATATAGATATTTTATTTGCCACTATACAGTTTGAGTCAAATTACGAACAATACATAATAATATAATATAATATACACAAAGTGTCTCTTAAGTATCAATATCAAATGTTTACTGGATGTTAAGGAATTCAATTTCCTCCATGTTGTAATATGCATCTTTCACCAAATGTGTTCTTAATTTTTGTTTAAACGCCTTGAAACTAAGGTTCTTCCATTTGGTAGGACACATATTATATTCTTTATATCCTCGTCTCAGTTACTGGGTGGCCACTAATCGAACGCTGGGAATTTATATATTGTGTTTATTATGTGTGTTATGATGATGAATATTTTCCCTCTACGTATTCTGCTTTGTTTTTGAGTACTTCACAAATGCGTATAATGCTGGTGATGCGAGAATTTTGAACTTTTGGAATAATGGCTTACATGACACATTATCTGACGCACATTCTATAGCTCTAACCGCTTTTTTGTGCTACTAGAATATTTTTTAAATGTGCTGTGTGGTCCCATATTTCTATTCCAGAAGAAAGTATGGAGTTAAACATTGCATAATAAGTGCTTAGCGCGGCTCTTTTACCAATTGTCTTGACAATTTTCCTAATTGCGTACGTTGCTTTTGATAGCTTTTGGCTAAGTTGCTCCACATGGTTATTCCAAGTTAGTCTCGCATCAGTTTGAATCCCAAGAAATTTTACACTTTCATGAGTTTCTATATTTCCATCCATTGCAAAATTTATTACTATGGTTTTGTCATTGTTAACTATTAGTTCATTATTATTGAACCATTCGTTTATTATTTCCGAATTGTTTTTAAATCTTTGCATCACTAGCTCTTCAGTTTCCTCTGCTGCTGAAAAGATAGTGTCATCTGCATACAATATGGGTGCTACTGTATTGTGGTAGATCAAAATTATGAAGAATAATGGACCCAAAATAGACCCTTGTGGTATTCCACTTATGATATTTTTTAGGCTGCTAGTTATTCCGCCTTTCTATTCGTTAGATAATCAAATCTGAGGCATTATTTACTTTTAAAATATGGATGGCACCACAGGAAAGGTGCAAGAGAAATTAAAGAGAAATACGAGTAGCTCATATAAGGTAGACGAAGGATGGATAAAGAAGAAAAAGAGTGTAACGGAAATATTAAAGAGAGTGAGAAAATGTGAAGTATCTTGGGATGACTTCAACGAATAGAAAACGGAATGGAGAAATGGGTTGTAAGGAGAAGATCCAGAGATATTAGAGAGAAATAAAAACAACTTACATACTGAGAATAAGGTGTGGAAATATCTTAAAGAAAGGGGTGTCATCGGAGGTAGAAAGTAAGGGATGTATGATATAGGTGAAAGAATGGGAGGAAAAATGTAAGAGGATAGTATATGCGGCAACAAAGAGAACGGAAATGGTGGATATGTGAATAGAGTTGGGGGAGATAATTCGGAAGACACAAGAGTGGAAGAAGTGATGGAAAAAATATAGAGCATAAAAAAAGTGAAACAAGGCCTGACATGGTTCCGATTGAAATATAGGGATGTTTAAGTGTGGATTAAATTGCTAACCAGGGAGATATATGAAGTATGGCGTGGAAAAGAATACCTAAGCGATGGAAACAGAAGGAAAACGTCCTGGTGTATAATCGAGGGGATAGGAAGTGTGTAGAAAGTTATAAGGGAGTGACATTTATAAATGGGATGTATAGACTGTTTGCGAGAATCGGAAAAGATGAAAGAGAAGGCAGTAATATCAACTACGTAAACAGGGTTTGTTAAAGATAGAGGAACCACAGACAAAATAGTGACGTTAAATTATAAAATACAACAAGAAATAGGTAAAAAGAGGAAGGTATCTTTGTTGCAACTGGACCTAAAGTACGCATTTGATGGATTAATAAGGGAGAACGAGGGAATAAGAAGTGTGTAGATTATAAATGGGATGTATAGATTGTTTGCGAGAATAATGAATTGCAGATTGGAAAAGAAGATGAAGGAGAAAGGAGTTATATCTTTGACGCAAACAGGGTTTGCTAAATGCTAAGGAAACAGACAAAATACTGACGTTAAATTATACAATGCAACAAGAGATAGGTAAAAAGAAGTTATCTTTGTTGTTTGTGTGCCTAAAGTACGCATTAGATAGCTTAATAAAAAAGAAACTGTGGGATGAAGAAAGTTGGTATATCGGGGAGAATGATAAAAGGAATGTAAGAGAGAAAGAAAGTAAGAGCGAGAGTTGAGGAGAATGCATCTTGATTGTTTGAAGTTACTCAGTGTATAAGACCTCGTTGTTCAATGATTAAAAATGTATTTAATATATACATGCCTGATTTAGAACTAGTGTTACAGAAAGGACAATCTGGGAAAGTAATTCTAGGGAACGAAAAGATATTGTTGCTAAGACACGCAGACGATATAGCATGTATGGCAGGCAGTAGGAAAGAAATAATTAATATGATAGACTGAAAAGGTGAAAAGGAAAAGAATTTAATGTAGAAAAACAAAAATGATGGTGTGTAGTAAAAAAAAGTTTGAATTAAATGGAGAAAAAATGGAAGAAAGGGTAAAACTATAAACTATGTAGGATAAATGTTGGCACAAAATGGTACATGCAATAAGCATGTTTTATGATGGCGGGAGAAAAGCTAGGGTGGCTATGGAAAGTGTAACCAGTGGTTTATTTAAAAAACCCCAGCAATAGAATTTTAGATCTCTCAAACAGAATTTTGGCCTATTTTATAAACCCTAGATTTGACAATATATTTAATTAGATCTAAATCATTAAGCTAATTAGTTGCCTGGTGTTTGGGAGTATTTCCGTCCTATAATTGTCTGATTTCGTATTTATTCAATGGAATTGTATCTTGTTAGAGTTTATGTTTTGACATTGGAGTTTCGGTAAGTTCTTCTCTGATTCCGTAGCATTTTGCTCATTTCTTTATATTTCGTATTAACCATAACGGCAGTTTATTATGATATTAAGAGAGTTCCAGTTAATAAAATAAAAGCATATTTTGTACTATTAAATAACAAATACTGAGGTTATAACATATGGTAGTGTACCAAGCAATTTAAAAGTCCTTTCGCAAAGTCAGCAAGGAAGGTTATAAGTAATTGTAGAGCGTCACTCATTCATTGCAGTGATCGATTTACGAGTTGCATGTCGCTAGGGACGCTGTCGACATCTTTTAGCGCTCGATCAATTTTTGCTGTTTATTTAAGAGGGTTAATTGGGTCATTGGGATCATTGGGGCAAAAGATTTTAGGATCTCCATAACGTGAAATTTGAGTTAGCTGATTGTTGGCGGCTGACGTAATTGTCGGTAAGCCAATGAAAGTTATGAAAGCGAATTGAGGGGAAGTAGAGAAGAGATTCATCTTGCTAAGCCAAATTAAGAAAGCCGGATATGGATTCACTCTCATCTGCAAACTCGTGTTAAGAGCACCCCAAATTTTGGCTTATCAACTTTGCCAAGAACTGCATGCCGTTGTGAATAAATATTAACAGAAGTTAAATGGGGGTTATATTTTAATTAAGACACTCGGCTTCATTGGATGGTGAAAGCCCAAATTCGGTAAGATAGTTTTTTTGTTTGTTAAAATGGCCGCTAATCTGGTTTGAAATATATAGGCAATCATCTTAGGGCGTAGAGCTTTCGGTAAAGCCTACAACAGCGGTAACTCGTTCCTGTGAAATCATCGTATGATACTGAGTTGAATTTTTGGGAGTAGCAGTTCACGTAGCCATCTTGCGGCCATCAATTTACCACCACGTGCATCTGAAGTTCAGATGCCAACATTGACGAAGGCTTAGACAACTGCTGGAAATGTAACATCTGTGGAACCGTCCACCAGCCAGCGGTCTGGGCGATTGTTGGAACTTAGAGGAAGACATATCATCTTTGTAGAACGTATAATTTTCTACATAAAAATCGGTAGAAATTTTTATATTTGATTTAGCACGTCCGTAGGCGGTGTGAAGATCTGATAAAAAAAGAGGGTTTGGTCATTATCATATAGGGGTTAGATTTTTTAGTAAGGTAATTAAGGGGGTTTATTTAATAAAAGATTTTAATATTTTTGTAAGGTAACACAGGAGCAGGGGCAGTAGTCCGTGTTTATGTGAGTTTATAAACATTAAATAATTAAATTGGAATTATAAATCGGATACTGTTAAATTTGTATTAGTAGTTTGCCCGTTTCAAGAATAAGTAATTCTGCCCTTGAGACCTTAGGTTACTGAGACCTGTTGTCAGAGTCAAATTTGTGTATTTGTAAAAGTCCACAGAAGCTACTTCTGTTAAGTGCTGCCACCACTATTTTTAATGTGTTTCTGCTGAAATGATGCGACCTGTGATAATTGTAAATGCAATTAGAATTGCTAATTGAGGTGACCACCTTTTAGGTCACCAATAAATTTTGCAAATTAAAAGAGGCTGAGGCTGTGTATATATTAGTCAGGGGGCGTTTATGTTGTACATAACCATACCTAGTGTTAATCAGGTTTCCCAACCTTTTTCTCTCATAGACCCTTATTAGAGGAAATGCTTTCTTCATAGACCTCATACTTTTTTCTATAATATATAGCCTTATATACATATAGCATAATCATAACACTAGTAATAATACATAAGAAACAATTTGACTAAAAATATAAACAAAAAATTGGAGAAACGTTTATGAAATTTATATTTTATGCAATATATGAATATTCTTAAACACTTTTTAATGTCTTATAATATAATTCATTATTTTATTTATCATATAATGCAAATATTATTATTTAATGATTTAAAAAAATAAAATAAAATTTCTCGCAATAGTCACAGGCCCCCAATAGACTCATTTAATATCATAGACCCCTTTGAAACTCCCATAGACCCCTAGAAGTTCACTTGGACCCCATTCGGAATGCTCGGTGTAAATAATTAACAATCATCGAATACAATAATTAATTAGTTAGGTTGTTTAATTTTAATACTACATTGGGGTAAAATTTTACAAATATATTTCATGTGAAGACATATTGTGGCCGACTTATGTATCGATGCAACCCAAACTCATTTGCAGTTCATACAATAAAATTTCAAATCATTAAGACAATACGAATTATCAATTAAGTTAATTAGCAGTTATTAACATAAAATTTCCAATCATTTAGACCATACAAATTATCAATTAACTTCAGTTGCGGTTAAGAAAATAAAATTTTAAATCATGTAGATATCACGAATTATCACTTAAATTCATTTGCTGTTAATAAGAACCTAAAATTTCAATTTGTGTATACCAGCATTACATAAACAGTCTAAACTTTTATTTGCACGAAGGGCCACATATTGTTATTGTTTTTATATATCTTAAAAATAAAGCGATGACTTATTATTTATTTGTGGATTTTATTGTGTGTGCACTCCCTCCCATTTTTATCCGAGATTTAGGTAAAAGTCTCTGGCGCCCAATTTAATTACGAGCGGACGCCTCACGTAACGTAAGCGCTTGAGCCGATTTACTCTGGACATCTTCTGGAATTCCGACCTAGCTGCGGCATACCATCTTCAACTAGGGTAACTGTTGTCTCCCCAAGGAAGCAAGTTATAAAAGTATGGGAAGGAAAGTTTGGGAAATCAGTGAAAATTGGAACCAATATCCTGGGAGTATGGACAAATAATCTAATGTATTGTAGTAACTTTTTTAACTTCTAGGTGTAAATACTTGTGTAAATATTTACAAAGAGCAAGCAGCAAGATTAAAGCTGTCCACATATCCCATATGTTTAATGTTTTTTTAATTAATTTTTCATTTAATGCAAACATTCCTGAAAAATAAATACACTTTTTTTTCAGTACGCAATTTCAAAGAGATCATTAGTAATTAATAAAATAAAAATTTCAATTACAAGAAATCAGAGTCTTTTATCCAATAAATTGTAGAAGTAAAACTACAATTTTTTTTTCTATAATGTGTATTTAATAAAAAATACTATTAATAATACCTATAATTTAGAGTACATAAATACAATATTTAAAAATTGTTTTCCAGACAAAAAAGTTAATGTTTCATGAAGTCAATATTTTATTTTAAACAGTTTTCCATCAAATTGATTTGACTCAATTTTTTTAATAAGCGATTTAGTTATTTTAAATTAAAATGAATTATAAGCTGAGTAAACTCGATCTAATCACTTTTATTTGAATTACTTCCACCAATATAACTCCATCTGTTGGGCAATTCCAAATCGATCAAACCAAATTCACGTCTCACGTCGGGCGTAACATACCAACAAAATTTACCAAACATAGCGCCTTCTTCGGGACATTTCATCCAAGAGGCTTTTCGTCGTAATAAACGGCCAAGAAAACGTTGAGACAGATTCGGCAACGGTTTCATTGCATCCGTACATTCGAGTTTAGCCGTTGCCAAATAAGCTATAAATTCATTTGCTAATTTATTTCCATTGTTTGTATTACCATGTATTAAGCGTAGAAAATGCTGCATCAAATTCGGATCTAATTGAAGATTAACTTGAGACGAGAGATTCGCACCTGGAGTTCCTCCTAGCCCAGTATTTATAATTTCGCTCCGCTTTTTAATTTTTATCGGAATTGTATCCGATAGAATCGCGTATGGAGCAAAGTGTTTGGCTAATGCTTGCTGTTCCGGTTGCATTTCTGTTGCGTGAGAAGTCCATACGCAACCAATTAAACGCGGTTTAAGTTTTTGCGTTTTTAATTTATGCTCCTCCTCAAATTGATTCTTGAGAAGTTTGAGTTTAGTTTTATATAATTCAGGATCGAATGGTTTCTCTCCAGTGCCGCCATCCTCTTCATCATCCTCAGCACCGACCTCATCATCGCTAAGGTAACCATGTTGGACAAATACCTGTAAATATAAGATGTATTTATTAACAATTTTGTTCCTATTTGGTAATTTTTGCTATCGCTAATTCTAAAGTTAATTTGCTACTTGCTAGAATATCATATTTCGTTTAGTAAAAATTAGGAATATTATTTTGTTTAAAGTTGCTTTGTTAAATACTTTACTAATGTAGTAATAATGTTCAGGACCCTTGCCTAAAATTCGCATTTAACGTGAATATTATTCAGTCATACACTATTATAAGGTTGGAGCTTATGAATAATATTCACGTTAAATGGCTTGGCATTAATTTGGATCAATGCTATTCTGTCCGAGATATCCCCAAAACTGACAATGTATTAACAAGAGACGACACAGAACAAGAGGTAGAAACTTTTTATAAACTGAAGAGTCCATGAGGTACACAAAGAAACAAGAAGTTAATGACTTGCTGGAAGATTTTAATGCTAAAGTGGGCAAAGGTGCTGTTGATAACATGGGGGGATAGTTTGGACTGGGAGTAAGATATGATGCAGGAGAACGCCTTATTCAGTTCTGTCAAGAAACAGACTGCAATTTCTTTCAACTACCGCTTCGAATGACATACACTTGTACTGACAGCACTCAGCTGACAGACCCAAAAAAGTTGTAAGGAACCAAATTGATTATATCACCATAAACAAAAGATTCCAAAATTCTATTAAATCTGTAAAAACATATCCGGGAGCAGATATTCCCTCAGACCATAAACTTCTAAATTACATAATTTTCTTCATAATTTTCACAATTGTCTTTTGTAATAAACTTCATAATTTTTTTGTCTAGTTAACCGGATTAAAGTATGCATGAAAAGGATACATAAGAGAAAACCTCAAAAACGTCTAGACATCCAGAGGCTGAAGGAAACAGTATAAAAGTCGAAATTAAAGAGGAGGTAAACAACACATTTAATGACATAATAGCTATGGAGTTAAATCATGAAATGTAGAAATAGAAGATATGTGGAATAGAATAAAAAATGTTTCTAATTGCGGTAGCAGATAACAAACTAAAGCCAGGGAAAACAACAATACATAACTGAATAAATACTAGATCTTAGGCAAGAAGAAAGAAAGCACAGGAATAAGAACAAAGGAATGAACAGAGAAATAAATAGAATAATCAATAAAAAGATTATAACAGCAAAACAGATATGGGTTCAGAACGAATGTATAGAAATTGAAATGAATGTTAGAACAAAACCACGACCACGAATAAGACAACTGGAAAATACTAGAAAGATGGAGAGAATACATGGCTGAGCTGTTCGAAATAGAACAACAGACAGAAACTGTTATATATGGATCGATAGGATTGGAGATAACATCGATGAAGGAAATCATGCAATAACAAGGCTAAAAATAATAAGGACCGCATTTCCGCCACAACTGGACCGGAAAATGTTCAGGCGGAAATGCTGAAACTATTAGAAAATCTCGAGGAAAACATTAGTGAGGTCCAGTTCGGCTTTACGAAAGGGCTTACCTATCGGGAAGCCTCGAGTACGTCAGAGCTGCATTCTTTCACCAATCTTGTTTAATATACACTTAGGATATGTTGTTTAGGAAAGCCCTCAATAGGACAAGAGAAGACATTAAAACCAATGTGAAGTCATTAATAACATAAGGTACGTGGACGATACAGTCCTATTAGCTGATGGGACAGGGAATTAATAGATCGTACTGTGGATGTATGTGACAGATACGGTATGAAGCTTACCTGTCAAAAGACAAAAATACTCATAGTATGTAATAAATGAAGAACTTTAATAGCAATTTACAGCAACAATCAAATAATGGAAACAACGGATGGAGTCACATATTTGGGCCGCAGTCTAACAAGGAATGGGATCATTCATGTTAGATTAGAAGCCGCATGATCTGCTTTCAATCGTTTCAATAAGGTCTTATGTAATAAGCATCTGAATGTTGGTATAAGAACAAGACTACTAAGTTGTTATGTGTTCTCCACCCTTCTGTATGGTGTAGAAGCCTGGATCTTGACAGACGCAACATCTAAGCACTTAGAAGCCTTTGAAATGAGGTGCTACCGTCCATGCTCTGAATCGCATACACTTACAATGTCACAAATAACACCGTGATAGAACGGATTCAAAAGGAACTGGAATTTATTATAGATAAGTGTTTATTAAATTCTTCTTTTTCCACTAGCACACATTACACCGTCTGGGAGCGCGTTCCAACAGTTCACCACTCTGTTCGAAATGAAGAACTTTCTTTGATTCTTTGAACGTCTTTCTGTCTGCAGCTTGATTATGTTGCCACGTAGATGAGTGTTCGAGGTACGCGTGAAAATGTTTGCAAGAGTAGTGTCCCGAGAGAATCTTATGTGTTTCGATGATATAGCCGCGAGATCTTCTGTTTTCATGTGTATCTAGGCCCAGACTGCTTCGCCTATTTTCATAATTCAGATGACGAAATGCCCTGATCTTAGCGATTCTTCGCTGTATTCTCTCCATTAATTGAATGTCCTTCTAGTAGTGCGGATTCCACACTGATACAGCATGTTCAAGAATAGGTCGTACATACGTTTTATAAATGGTAACAATATTTGTTGTATTAATATCAGAGAAGGATTTTTGGATTACGTAATTTATAGTGTTTGCTTTTTTTACTACTTTTGTTATTTGTTTCTCCCATTTCATGTCGTCCGACATTATGACTCCATGGTCACATTGCTTCCTTACTGATTTTAGAGGTTGTCCATTTAGGTAGTATTGAACTTTAGGATAGGTTTTCCCGATGTGGAGGACCACACATTTTGACACGTTTAGTATTAAGAGCCATTGCTTCGTCCAGTTGTATATTTCGTTTATCTTCCTGGAGTATTATATTCTGCGTTACTGGATTACCATATAGTTTAGTGTCATTTGCGTACTGACTAATTTCACATTGAATGCTTTTTGACATGTAACTAACGTATAGATCGAGCAGTATATGTCCCAATACAGATCACTGTGAACTCCACTGTCAACATTGTATTGGTCAAACAGACCACCGTTGGCTTTCACTCTAAATGTTCTGGCTTTTAAGAAATTCACTATCCATGTCAACAACTTCCCACTGATTCCATTAATTTTGTGCAGCAATCGATTTAATGGTACCCGGTCGAATGCCTTTTGAAAGTCGAGAAAAATAACATCAGTTGGCATGTTCATGTCATGATCAAATGCCCATATATCAACACATTTTAGCAAGTTAGTTGTAACAGACCGGTCAGGTAAGAAGCCATGCTGAACATCCGGTAGGGCCTCGTGTAGATAATCAGTTAGTTCCCATACAATGATTTATTCCAAAAGTTTGCATATTACCGATGCCAGCGAGATTCGGAGGTAGTTTGCTGAATTTAGTCGATCTCCTTTCTTGAAGATGGACACCACTGCAGCAGATTTCCATTCAGTCGGAAACTCAGATTCTAAGGATTGCTGCATTATTACACACAATGGGTTTATTAGACTTGGGGTTTATTAGCAACTTAAGATGATAAGGGTCTGGGCCAGCACTCGCGTCGTTTTTTAACAAATGGCCTCCCTTACTTTTTCTTCGGTGATGTTTATACTGCTGATTCCATTATTTTGATTACTTGCAGAGTTCGTAGGAATATTGTTAGTTTCCTTGATGAAAACGGATTGAGACTATTGTGCAAGTTTATGTGCAATTTTTTCAGGCTCGGTTGTGACCTCTTCGTCGTCCTTAAGTGCAATAATGGGAGCTTTCGTTGTGAGCGATTTGGATATATTCTTGTATAAGGCATTACCTCCTTTATTTATTATATGCTTTTCGTAGTTTGCTCTGCTATTTCTTATTGTTGATATAAGAGTCTTATTAAATTTTCAGTAGGCTCTGTAATCATTTTCATTGTTTGTGCTTCTATATTTATTCCATGTTGTTCATTTTAAATGTACCATGTTGTCGATATTTCTGTTGAAGCATGGGAAGTCTATTTTCCATTTTATTTTTTAATATTTTTTCAGAACAGATATTTTTTCAGAATTGTGTACAATGCTATGGCATTGCGATTATCTTCAGTCAGCTTTCTCCATGAGCTATTGATGAAATGATTTATCAATAGCTCATGGAGAATCAATAGATTCATAGATATGTAATCAGTTAATATGGATAATATATTTTCTTTGTTGGTTTGTGCGAAGTACGACTTGTGCGTTAACAATTATTGATGCGTGGTCATTCTTTCCTACTGGGTTCTCAATGCATACTCCTGAAATTATTTCTTCATTGGGTCAAGTAGAGAGCGTGTGCATTCAGTTCTGTTCCTAGTGTTCTGGTTTATCATCTGAATTAGGGCGGTGTTGTTATAGAATTCCAGGAATATATCTGAACTTCGATTTGACTTGGTTAAGCAACCATTGTTCCAATCAATATCTGGTAGATTAAAGTCTCCAAATATGAACGTTTTCGGAACCGGGTACTTCAGTAAGCATATCATATTGATAAAATGTGTCACTCTGTGTGGCTGTAGGTAATCTATAAATGCATGCAACCGCAAACTGCAATTGTCCATCGAGTTTTAAAAAAATATATTCAATCCGGCCTTCGAGATCCTATTTTCCGTTTTGTTTAAAGGTTTAACTTTAATTATTTTCACACTTATATCGTTTTTAACAATATGCAGACACCACCGCCACGTTTGACTTCTCTATCATATCTATATAGGCTGTATCCAAGTAAGGTTATAAGAGAATATGGTATATCCTTATTTAACCACGAGTCGCTTAGAAAAATAATGTGTGGCATGGTGTTTTTATCTCTATTTGAAATTCCGTAAACTTTGCTGAGAGTGATATGTTTGTGTAATATAATTTTAAGTTGCTGAAAGGGTTTTATGATGAAGGAATTTTAAGTAAAGGGATTTAGATGCTTTATTTTTGGTGTTGACATGTGTTCTATTTGTCATTTCTGGTTTCTTGATTCTCTGAAAAAATATCGACATATCTTTATTCCAATCCCCCAATTGTTGGGATTCTTCAATTTCTCAGCATCTTCGAATGGTGCACCTTTTCGGCATTTAAGATGGAGAATCTGTTAACACCTACTAAACATTCCTTTTCAGTGTTTGCATCAGCTGATAAGGGTATAATTTTAACCTCTTTTTCTAACGTACACTTCCACTTACTTATTTCACTTTCTTTGATTTTTACTAATGTTTCCTCACATTTTCGCATCGAATATACGTTTTCATTTTACACACAGTACAATTGATTAAATCATTATACTTCGTTAGGTTCTTTAGGCAGGTACAGCATGCGCTTCCAACCACTTAGATCATGTGATGCGAAATGTGAAATATAGAATGTTCCAATTAATACTGCAGGGCAAGATAGAGACAAGAAGAGGCTAATGGCGTCGGCGAACATCATCCATCTTGTTGAAAGATAAAATGTTTTTCATTTGCGATTTGCTTCATCCATGGGACAACTACTTCTCTCAAAACGAGGGCCTAAATGTTACCAGTGACCTTCAAACCTTGTGGGAAAAAATATGGTGTGATGATATCTCCATCAATGTGACAACACCCAACTCGGTGTAGCTGGAAATTTTATTTAATTTTGGTTGAAGAACATTAGACAGTGGACAGGAATTACAACCGTACATCTATTCAGAGCAGCTGTTAGCAAGATTATATGGACTAATGTGATTGCCAACATCCATAGAGGATAGGAACCAACAGAACAAGAATGATTAGAATATAAAACGATAGTAATGGTTTATAAATATTAAATAATATGGGAGTAGTATATTTTGAAAAGTATGTAAATCAAATTTATAGGTATGAAACGAAGAATGCTTCAAGTCTATATTTAAAAAGTGTTAAATTAACCAATACAAAGAAATCGTTATTCTTCGAAAGATATGTAAGTATATGATGGGCGCCAAATGAAATGAAACGTTTAAATCTGAATCAACAAAACAAAAGAAAATTAAAGTTTATTTGAAATCGTACTAATGAGGTCACGTTGTTATAGTTAATTTGTTCGTTTTGTCTCTAGCGCCATTGTTATTCTTAGCGGTACTTTTTTTTATACTCTTTCATGTTTTTTATTGTAATGTTTATTATTTTTGTTTCGGCGTTAGTCCCAATACTCTTGTTTGTATTATTTGTTCAATTGAATTACCATTTCATGGTTTCATTGTATTAATTGCTTGTGATACAGTATATATAAAACAGTTGTGTAAGCTAAATCTCTATCTATAGAAAGATATGATTTATACACTCACTGACTGACTCATCAACGCCCAGCCCAAACCCCTAGACCTGGAAAGTTGAAAATTTCGCAGAGGATTCTCTTCATGACTTAATCATCCAATAAGAGGGGATTTTTCGAAATTTGACCCCAAAGAAAGGTTAAAATTTTAGGCCATTTTGGAAACGATTAAGCGTAGAAGCTTGAAATTCGGTTGAAAGACTTTGTTGAAATCTATTCTACACATGTAAGACGAAATTTTGATCTCCAGTTTTTGAAGGGTTAAAAACAGTGGTCGAAGATGTATAAAATGAAAATTGAAATCACTGTATCTCAGAAACTAATTAGCTTAGGAAGTTGCAATTTGGCAAGAATATTCTTCGTTAAATCCATTCGACACGTGTTAGAGACGAAATTTTGATTTTCCGCTCTTGAAGAGTTAAAAGCGAGGTTGCATTGAGCAAAATTATATTCACATAAGAATATTCTTCGTTGAAATCTATTTTTGTTACGTATGACTCGAAATTTTGATATTCAGTTTTGAAGGGATAAAAACGGGCGTGACCATCCCTGTAGACTTAAGTTCAGTAGTGACGACACTAACATACGTCACAGCTAGAATTTAACCTGATATCATCGATCTCAAGGAAAAATCTATGGATTGGCAATGCGAGCGTGCCATTCTAACCCTAAAAACGACAAGGCAACTATATTAATGACTGCTTAAGTCGTTCGATGGTATAGAAATTGAGTACACGCCTGTAGATTTGGTACTACATACAGATGATGCAGTTCACTACCCTGTGGAATTCCTCAATACCCTCAACCCTCCTGGTTTCCCTCTCATAAGCTCCTCAAAGTTGAGACTCCAGTAATGTTGTTGCAGAATCTTAACAGTCAGAAACTTGTTCACTCGTTATGCTCGCGGTGAGTCAATGTTTATACCAAGCATACCACTTATACCATCAGAATACCCCTTTCAATTCAAAAGGCTGCAGTCTCCAAATCAAACGCAGCAATAGTGGTGAAGAGAAATGCAGTTATAGGTAATAGTAGCAACAAGACCAAGGACCAAGCTCACAGTACCATTAATACTACAGTGCCAGTGCCATATATCATTTCAGGTTGAGTCCAGTAATCAACTCAATAGCATACCGAATAATAGCCAGCTGAAGAAGTCCAATGAGACAATTACTGGGAAAGGCTCCTCTCACTATATCAAAGTAGAATCTATGTGGAATCTATTATAAATTCCAAGGATTTTATCTGCAAAAACGCGATGGAGTAAACAGTAACTTGCCTGTATACACGGTATGTGCAGACATCAAATATTACAATGACTTAACAAATATTGTCCAGAAAACACAATAGTAGAACGATATTTATTCAATAAATCTACACTGACAAGAGACACCTAGCAACTTGCAATGCAGATACAAAATGCAAAGGAATAAATCGGAGTGCTCAGAATTTTAACAATATACTCTACTTCCACATAAACATACAATGCCTACGTAATAAACTCGATACACTACAAGAATATCTACTTATGAACCCAAATGTCAATGCTGTTTCTATCAGTGAACACTGGCTAACTGAAGATGAAACCAGTTAACTGCATTTGGAAAACTACGAGATCATCTCTTACTATAGAAACATTAAGAAACACAGTGGATTAATAATATTGATACATGAGAAGAAAGCAAATCTTACTTACGAATGAAAGAAATAAACAATATATCGGTCGAAGTTATATGTGAAATACCTTCTGTCATCATCGATAATAAGTTAATACTACTGTCGATATAGAGACCGGAATTAGGTAACTTTGAAAGTTTCATAAACATACTAAACAGTGTATTGAACATTACTTACAAATATAATTACGTTGCACTGGTAGCAGGTGATTTCAACATCAATTTGCACTCTGATACGCAATACAAGCAAGCACTCAGTGACCAGTTCTACATATTCAATATGCATTTTCCATAGCATTTTGCAAAACCATAAATAAAGGAAATAGTGTCACATAAAGTGATTTCATGAGAGAAACATATCAGGAAAAGACACAGAAGAATAAAAACACAATCTAACCTAAAAAATCAGAATTAAGTGAAAACTAAAATGACGAAAGTAGTGTAGTTTATGAGAGAAAATATTCCCATAAAGTGGTTTATGAGAGAAAATATTCTGGAATAGCCAAAACAAAGAATAAAAATACAACCTAACCTAAAAGAAAATCGTTAAAATAAAAAGCAAGACATTTGATAAACCAGAGTTGTCATGTCTACCAATCATTAACAGAAACACGGATAATGACAAATACAGAAAAAACTCAAAGAATACGGTGTGTGAGGAGTGTAAAATATAGGCTACAATACACTGGACCATGCAATAACTGGTTTCACACAAGATGTACAAATGTAAGTTCTGATGATATAAAAAATCGAAACTTGCAATGGAAATGTAGCATATACTTCAGAAAACGACAGTAGTAACTCTGACAGTGAAGAGGAACAGACTGACTACTTTAAGGGACGTAATGGCACTCTTGAAAACAATGGAAAGAGAAAATGATAATTTATACAAACTTTACGAAGAACAAGTAGAGGAAAACAAAAGATTGCAACATGAAACTTAAGTGCTTCGAAAAGATCAAAAATGACTAAAGAATGATGTGGAACAATACTTGCACAAAACCAATGACATTGAACAAAGAAAATTAGAAAATAATATAATAAGTGGCCTACCATCTGCCATTGATCAGAACCCGGAAAACCTAAAAGACATTATAGTAAAAATAGGCAAAATAGAAAAGGAAGACATTGTAGAATGCTACACATTTGGAAAAGAAAAAAATTACACAAAACCTGTGAAAGTATGCTTCAAACAACTGGAAATAAAAAAAAAATCATGGAAGCAAAAAAGGCATGAAGCAGAAAAAAGTAGAATCAGTGGGATTAAACTCGAGCTACATTCTGTATATAAATCATAACATGACAAAAAATAACTAACTCATCTTTAAACTGACAAGAGAACTAAAAAAAGAAAAAAATTATAACCATGCTTGGTTTTCTAATGGAAAAGTTCTACTTCGTAAAGATGATGAGTACAAAATAATAGAAATAAGTTCATAATATCAACTGGAACAACTTAAACAAAAAAAACCATTAATAAAACAACACAAATCAATGCAAATAAAAGAAAAACAAAACTTAAACATCCTATATTTTAACATTCGCAGCATAAAGGAGAAACTTAACGAACTAAAATTACTACTTACAGAAAACCCAGAAACAGACATACTTATAATTACAGAAACATGATTGAACACCAATATCGCAAAGTACGATAACCTTGGAAACTTCAGAGCAAAACATTATTATAGGGATGGCAATACGGGTAGAGGTGTCAGCATCTACATTAAAGATGAAATAAAATTTGATACAAAAGAAAACATTAATCAAGAAAAACGAAATAATGTAATAAAAATCAACTTTCCGCAAAAAATATGAACATAATTGGAATTTATCGCAGACCAGATCAAAATGCAGAAAGCTTCATGGAACTCTTTGAAGAAAAAGTGATCAACACGAACCATAATCAAATAGTTGGAGACCTTAATATAAATCTAATGAAAACGAATCAAAAAACACAAGAAAATATCTATCAACAATAAAGAGCAATGATTATACAGTAATAAATAAAGTTTTACGAGAATAGGAAAAACTGCACGAATAGGATCAATAATAGATCATATAGTGACCAACTGCAAATTAAAGCAAACAAAAATTCAACTCATCGACAATCGCCGACCACAGAATATTAAAATGCGCTATAAAAATTCCAAAAATAAAACGATCTAAAAGGCAAGACTACACAATCAGCAGGATGGACTATAATGGATTAAAATCAAGCGTAAGAGACAAACTAGAATCGGAACAGGTGGACAGCTTCGAATCACTACAGAAAATCATAATAACAGAATTATGAAAATACTCGACCAGAACACAGAAATAATATACAAAAAAAAAAAAAAAACTCGCGAGAAGGACGGATGACCAAACACATCCATACAATGATGAATCAAAGGAACAAACATATTGGCAAAATAGAAGAAGCAACTACTTCAAACAGAGACTCAAAGAACAGAACAAAAATAAAAATATAGCAAACCTATCAGTATTAAGCAAAATCTTTGAAAAGATTATTCTAAATAGAATACAAGTAGACGTAAGCAACTTAAACATACTCTCAACAAACCAACATGCATACAAAAAAAAAACCCGAAGCACAACTACAGCAAATATCAACTATATACACGAAAAAATGGATAAAAATGTATGTGTCACAGGGATTTTCATAGACTTTAGCAAAGCATTTGATACCATAGAAAAGGAAGCAATAGGCGAAAAACTAAAAGACATAGGACTAGATGGGAAAGCAGGGAAATTGAAGAACTCGTATCTCAATAGAAGGCAACAGTATACAGTAATAAATAAAAGAACCACTGAAATAAGAACTATTGGATATGGAGTACCACAAGGCTCCATATTAGGACCGTATCTGTTCATATTATATACAAATGATCTCCACTTATATCAACTAGAGGGAAATGCATGATGTATGCAGATCACCTAGCGTTGTTCTATAGAAACAGAAACGATATAAAACAACAAAGAAAATCTTAAAATCTGTGTGGTTGCTGTGTGAAAATCTGTGTGTTTGCCCATAATAAAATGGGCAAACACACAACTTAACAATAAACAAAGACAAAACTCATCTTATTAACATTGAGAAGAAAACGAAACTACATAACATCGACGTGAGTATAAAAAGTGACAGAATTATGGAGGTAAAATCAGTAAAGTAACTAGGACTAACAATTGACAATGAATTGAACTGGAAGGAACATATAATGACCTAATGGGAGAACTGGGAACATATGGATATCTCATGCGAAGACTAAGACACAAAACACAAATTACAGGTTAATGAGGTATATATATATAAAGCAGACTCTAATATCGGAACATATACTGGTCACTGGGAAATAAAGCAAAACTACATGCACTACAAAGAAGACAAAACAAAATAATCAAAAACATATACAACATGAGTCTGGACATACCAACAATAGATGTCTACAGTAATACAGGGATATTAGACATTGAGGAATTAAGAAAATTCGAAACAATAAAAGTGATTTATAAGACGAAGATGGGAATAATGGACAGGGAACAGGAAATGGTGACCAAAATCAATGTGCATCAATATGACACAAGAAAAAAAGAACACTATCTAACAAGGAGACCAACAAATAGAACAGTGAAAAAATGATATTCACACAAGGACTGAACTTATATAACCAGCTACCAGAAATGTTGAAGAACATCAGAGACATCCAGGAATTCAAGATTGAACTAAAATATTTTATTTACATATTCTTTTTCATTTCATGAAGTATATAAAAATAATTTCTACGCTTGTAATAACCGTAAAGGTTTTTCAAGTTTGTACAATGAAAAAAATACAAGTAGTAAATAAAAATAGGCAAGTAAGCTTAATAAAATCACATCCTGATTGATGAAATAAAATCAGAAATAAAGCAAGCTCAACTCAGATATAAGCAGGATGTGCGTAATGCAAAGAAACTATATGCGTGTATTCTATGAAAATTAGCACGGCCCTAAATAAACCATCAGAAATGTAGAAAATGATTAGAGTACAATCGTGCCGGAGAAAAGAGAGTCAATGTCGAAATTGAACAATTTCAGACTTTCTTTGTAGATAACCTCGCTAGTGTTCTGAATAGGACTCCAGACACTACAGATGAGTTTATGAGCATGCTTGCTCAATTTCCAAATAATGGAATTTTTTTTCCTGTAACTCCAGCGAATTACTCAGTATCATTAAGAATTTCAAAAACTAGAAATGCAAGGACATATACAATATTTCGGTAGATATATTAAAATACGTCAATCATGATTTAACAAATTCACTCGCTCATGTTATAAACATATGCTTGTGTCAATGCGTGTTTCCACATGAACTTTAGTAATACCAGTGCACAAGAACGGTGCTGAAAACTTCGGACCAATCTCAAAAATACTGGAAACAGTGATCACGAGCGGGATGATGAAGTTCCAGCGAGGTGACTTTAGCAAATCCCAATACGGTTTCATGTCCTATAGGTCCACAATAGAGACATTTACTTCTCTAGTCGAAGATATCAAAGAATCCTTTGAAAGGAAATCCGAATTCCATGCAGGTTATGTCGACACAAGTAAAGCCTTTTATACAGTAGACCATATTAAACTTTTACAAAAACTGTAATACTAAGGAATTAAAGGCCCATCACTCTCATTTCAGCAATCTTTCTTAACTGGCAGAAGTCACATTGTGACAACTAATGGAAAATCATCTAAGCATAGAACAAAAAAATATGGAGTTCCACAAGGATCCATACTGGGACCGATATTATTTATCATATATATTAACGACCTTCCTATGAATATGCAGAATGTTCGCTGTTTTCTATATGTAAATGATACATCGCATGTGTCAAATAATAAAGAACACAAGATGCAAGTGGACATCTCTTCGAGGCAATGGTTTACAGCAATGGTTAACAGCAAATAGATAGTAATACTGTCAGAATGAAATTTAGCATAAAGGATGTATCCCAAAGAAGTGTGAACTTCCTCGGTATTCATATCCAAGCTAATCTCTCATGGTCCATGTATGTGGACCACGAAAGTGACAAAAGACTTATTCTTATTCCGTACAATTGAAAACCTCACTCCTGATGCAGCATTATCCGTCTACTATGCGTATATCCAATCTGTAAGCTCATGTAGATTCATCCTATTGGGAATTCGAATCTTCCGGTTACAAAAACCTGCGATAAGTATCCTAACTGTTTTGAGAGGTCGTGAATCTTGCCGCCCACAGTTCAAAATCCTTGGTACACTGATTATTCCCACAGTCTGTTTACTTCAGTGGCTAATGTAAGCTAAGGAAAAGCAGGGAGTCTACCTGCACCAAAACGAGTTTCACACATACGGAACGTGAAAAACAGAAAAAGAACGTGCATCCAACCACCCTTAAGAATAAGAATGAGGACCATAATGACTATGAGTTACATAACCAATACATAATATACAGAACGGCATATCGTGATGCTTTAAATAGAGCAAAGTAAACGGCAAACACTTCTTGCATTAAGCAGTCCACTTCTACTTCTAAATTTAATAAATACTTTGTAAAAGTGGCACCAAACTTAGTCAAGAATATTCCACCCCAATTTAGTGGAAATCAGTCATATAATTAACTTTGAAAAAAATCATGATAGGAATATAATTAATCCCAATGATTTTCATTTCAACTTGAAAGAAGTGCCGTTTAATATGATGCGTCACATTATTAATAACTTAGAATATAATAGAAGTACGGATATATATGGGTTTAGCGTCCAAATATAGAAGTAAATTCGAGGTGCGAAAACACTCTCAGTCGTGAAAATGGTACCCCCCATTCATCAGATGAAATAACCAGCTGTTTTAATACTCAAAACGTTGAGATAATGGGTCTTTAGCTGTATTTTCAAACGTAAAGAAGAAACTACGATAAGAGTTTTAACTCCAAAAGGGTCGATTGAAGCGTTCAAAACATATTTAAAAGTATATTTAACCTTTTGTTCCGCGGATGATAGATACCTCATTCACACTGATAAAAATTGCTAAAAGAATTAATTCAGGAAACAAAAAATAATATTTTCAATGATAAGCATTTGTTTTGATTACTTCGTTGCAATACACATCTAGCAATCCTCGTAATTATATGAAACAATCAACTAGAATTTTGAGGAGTGAAATAACTACATTAGTAGCAAAATTGGCAACGTTGCTTTCATATTGCGTAATTCACTAATTATGCTAGTGAGTAACAACTGTATATGATAGTGAGTATATAAGACAGAGTTAAGAAATTAAAATTTGAATCACCTTATCATCTACTTCATATTCATTCTCCTGTGCATCGGATGCCTCAGCATCTTCCTCCATATCCTTATCGGATCCTGCCGCTAAACTCTCACCATCGCATTCATCCTCCCATTCCTCATCTGAATCTAATTCATAATTAAAGCATTCCTCATCTTTCACAAACGGTTTACGTCCACAAATTCCTCTAGTCGATTTACGTCTCCATGTACCATAATAAGGTGGACGTTGATTCTCATGGAACGATAGAAATTTAGCACGCATTTTACACAGCGGACGAAACTCTTTATCGCCCTCAGCAATACGCTCGCCCAAAACATTGTCTTCTACTGATGATGACGATGAGACTAAAACAACATCATCATCGTCCACTGGCCATGTTGGACCACATTTACCAATCAATTTGGAATCCAATTCATTTAGATAATTTGGGCCTTTTTGTTCACTATAAAACGTATCAAAATGCATCTTATAGTCATCATTCCATTGGCGTCGAATAGACGGAGCCAAACGCATATCGCTTTTAACTGCGAATGGCATAAAATATTGCTGTAGTAGAGTTTCAATTTCCTCATTCGATTGTATTTTCGTTATATCGCCGTTACCAACTAAAATAAAAAATAAATCAAAAAACATAAGTTTGAAATAGTAATAAACAAACATAAGTGGCATTGTTATTTACATGTTATTTTAAAAACTTAATGGGCAATTAATTAGTCTCGCAGCATATTAAAAGCAATGAAATTGATGTATTATTACTTGTACGAGTCTATAATAACTAGTTAAACTACTTGAAAGGGAACTAACCTAGAAATCTCTACAGGTCTTTTAGGAGACAGCTAACTACATAATGATAAAGAATTTATATGGAAGTAGTACATTATTCGTAGAGTTATCCAGATATCGATATTGGAACTAATTATAACCATATGCTGACAATAATCTACCGAGAATTGAAATGAACAAAGAAGTAGAAGGATTGACTTGTATATATCAAGATTTGAAACCTCTATCGTAAAGTTTAACATTTCTACGGTATATGTATTCAGTATGTTATACGCATCTCGGCAAAAAATGGAATTAAATGGTGAACATTTTCGAGCAATTATTTTTTACAACTTTCGACGTGAATTAACTAAACAACACTGCATCGATAAACTAAACTCGATGAAGCACCACTGTTTTTCGATGATTTACCGATTTTAATCGTGGTCGTAGTTCGCTACACGACGAAATTTCGTGACGGTCGTCCAAAATCGGTTGTTGTTCCGGTAAACATTGATTATATTCGTGAACCTATACTGCAAGAATGTCATGTGACTTATCGTGATATTGAAGCATCGTTGGCCATTAGTGGGCCCAGTATACATTTAACTCATTTGGTTGTCAAAAGTATTTGTTCGCGTTGAATCAGTACATAATCTGATTATCACTTAAAAAGAGATTTGTGTTAATTCGTCGAAAGAAATGCTCACCAAATAAGATCGGATGGTTCAAAACAGGTCTATGTTGTCATTGTGACAGGTAACGAATCATGGATCTATGCGAATGAGGCCAAAACTAAACAGCAGTTGGCTGCGTAGTTTTTCAAGATGAATAAAATCAAACTAAAGTTGCTCAAAAAAGCAGTCCAGGGGACAGCGCGAAACAGGAAATTATCCGCGTTGGTAACTATACATGTTAAAAACGCCTTTAACTCGGCTAGCTGGGAACATATTCTGCAATCATTCTACTTCGGCATCTACATGAAGTGGTATGAAGGAGCGATTCCTAACAAGTGGAAGACCACAAGGACCTACACTTTGGAACGGGCTCATTAGATTGACAGTCCCGGCAGGAGTAGGGCTAGTCGGATGCAGTGACGATGTGGGCCTAAGAACATCAGCAAAGAAACCAGCTAAATTTGAATATGTGATTAATACAACACTATTCTTTCATAGAAGAATGGGCATCAGAACGTAGACTGGAGATCGCTTCTCGTAAAACAGAAGCGCTCCTTCTCATAGTGAAAAGAACTATTATTATCGATGAAGAGTATTTACATGCTCAAAATGTTTGGAATACCTTTGATATTGCAACATTGGGCCAAGGCGGTGATTTATATTTGTAAACTGATGTCTTGTTATTAGACGATATTTTTGAGAATTTTAGATGTGTCATAAGACCTATAACCTGGATCCTGCTCAGTATTATACAGCTCCACGTTTAAGTTAGGACGCCATGTTGAAACTGACAAAGATTAATTGGAACTATTGACTGATATCGACATGCTCCATTTCATTAGACATGGTATGCATGACGGCATCAGCCAATATTCTTTACGCTATGCGTGTGCTAATAACAAGTACATGATCTCTCAAAACCCCGATCTGCCCAAATACGATCCTAATAAGCAGTAAATATACATATCGCAAGATTCCAAATATACATATAAGGGACAACAAATAAAGGTTATATAGTAAAGAAAGTACCTGGGAATTATATTAGACAGTGGCTTTTGGTGCTCTAGTCACCTCCATGAAGTAGCGGACCGTGCTTCGAAGAAAACTATCCCGATTAATGCCTAGAATGGGTGGACCAGAAACTCAGAACAGGAATGAGAATGTACTATATAAGGTAACGGAGAGTATAATATTATACGCTGCCCTGATATGGGCCGAGGCTATGGACAAGGCGCGAAATGCGGTGACACTCGCAAAGGTACAAATGTCCGCCCTTTTGGGAGTAATGACAGTGCACCGGACGACATCAACAGAAGCACTGTACGTAATCGCCGGTATCCCACTAATAAAACACCAATGATACGCATGTACAAGGGCCACCAGAAACAACTGAAGGACTAAAAACTAAGGCTAGAGGAAACCCTTATGGCTCAATCGCAAATGGAACGAGAGTGGACACTGAAACGTATACCCAACATAAGCACCTGGGTCAATAGGAAACACGGCGACTTGAGCCATGGTTGCTTCGGGAGATACTTAGTGAGAATAAACAAGAAGAAAAACACAGAATGTAAGCATTGCGAAAGCCCTAATGACGATTCGGAATAAACCATTTCTGAATGCACCGCGTCGGAAACGCAAAAATAATATTAAAACGAACGTTAGGAGAGGACATGCAGCCGAAGAACATAATAGAATTGATGATAAAAGCGGAAACAAATTGGAGAGCTCTTCAAAAATTCGCCACTACGGTGTTACGAATAAAAGCGTCGATTGCGGAGACGAGAAAACCGCGAGCACATAAAATACATGAAATAGCACACAAAAAGTGAGGTAGAGGTCGCCTGCACCTTTAAATAGAGGAAGTGAGATATAGAGGTCGAGAGAACTCCACTACTCGGAACGGGGGAGTAAGGTAATAGACCTGATCAGAGCTAACATGAAGAATGAGCAAGTGATACCGTGGTAGTCTCTGGTGTCAAAAGGGCCACTATGGCTATGCCCTTCGTCCTAATAAAAAAAAAACCAAAAGTTGCTCGCACACGAAGCACTTCAAAGCAAATGGTCGCCTGTTTTTTTTTTTTGAACACTTGGACATGTTGCAACCGTAGCATTCATTGATGCAACGTAAAACGGTCAATTCCGAAGTCTTCCAAAAAATAAGGAAATCATCCAAATACAAATCATTGTCCATCAAGACAATGCAAATCTTCACCGTTTAGTCATGATTTGGCATCCAATTACTTCTTTTTATTTCCGCACATCAACGATAAACTGCGAGGTCAACGTTTTTCGACATCTGAAGAAGCGGTTAATGCGTTAAATACGCTTGTTTCGGAGATATCTCAAGTGGAGAGGACAAAGTGCTGCAAAAATTGGTTTAGACGAATCCAAAAGTGATTTGATTGTAATGGAGAATATTTTGAAGAACAATAAAGCAATTTTCGATGAAAAATATTTGTTTTAGTTCCCTAATACCTCATAATCTCATAATACCAGAATTCCAAGAGAATTAGAAAAGAAAACATAATACAAAAAGTGAAATCACTTAATGAGAAATGAACTTAGGAGAACACTAAAACAGCTTCAACGTCACGGGAAAATGATAGAAATTTCTGGGATTACAATAACGTTAGCAAAAGTGCACTGCATCCTACAGAGAAGGGACTAGAAACTGTAGTCGCAACGATATTATACGACGATATCGTTATTATATATTTGATATATTTCCATATTGTTTTTGGTCCGGTAAATATTTGAGAATAAAGATATTGGCCCGTCTTAAGCAAAAAATTGGATACCTCTAGCTTAGTGCACAACATTTGTGTTGATGAATTAAGAACATAAAAAAAACTTGTTGAAGAAAAATTTGTTTCAAAATAGTAAGTTGAAAAGAAATTACCTGTTGATGTTTTTGGAGCGACGAAAAAATTAACAAAAGCAGCAGCCGCTTTTTGTTTTTGTTCTTCAATTTTCTTATTCTTTTCATCGACTTCCTTCTGCTTTCGCAACCTTTCAATTTCCTTCTCCTTCTTTCGCATTTCATCTTTCTCACGTTTCCGATCCTTCTCCTCTTTCTCTTTACGTTTAGCTTCCTCCTTCTCCTTGTCTTTAGCCTCCTTTTCCTTCTGTTTCAATTCCTTCTCTTTCATTTTTTGTTCATCCTTCTCCTGTTTAAGTTTTTGTTTCTCGTTCCGTTCCTCTTGCTTTTTACGCTCTTTCTCATCTTTATCGCGCTGCTTCTCACGTTCGCGTTCTTCACGCTCGCGCTGCCTTTCCGCTTTTTTGCGTTCCGACTCTTGCTTCTTTTGCAACTGTTTCGGACTTAATGGTTTCGTTGGCGTTTTTAATGAATCGATACGTGTAAGTCGAATGACTAATTGTCTTTCGGATGTTTCTTCTACAAGGGATTTATCTTTGGATGAAGATAATTCATCGCTATCATCTGAAGTTATTTCGATTAGATCTTCAATTGTACTATTATCAAGATCATCTTTAGTATTCTCGTTAGATTCATTTTCAATATCATCACTTTTTTCTATACTCTCTGCATTTCCAAGTTTTACATCAATATTTTCGATTGGCTCATTAATAAAAGCGGAATTTTTTTTAACAGTTTTCTCACTATTAATATTTACAGTTCCATCACTTTCTTTTTTATCAGCATTATGAGGTTTAACGACATCACCATCAATTTTGACATCGGAGTTGGTTGTATGAGACTCAGTAATCATACTTTGATCATTACATTCAGCTTTACCAACCAAAGAATTAGATTTATCCTCAATTTCAGCTACTTCCGATGATACTTTATTAACGATTTCATCATAATCAGTATCCATAGGTTCACTAGCGTCAGGCCGTCCATCACTTTTTAACGTATCTTCCTCAATTACTAGCTTCGTATTTCCAATATCTTCAATTTTACACTCCACTGATTGTTGATCATTACTTGAACTTGTTTGTAAAGTTTCATTGGTCTCTGGCTGGGACCTACAACAACAAAGTTTAACGAATTTAATTCTATTTTCCGAAAATGCTAAATTAGAACATATTAAAATATTATGTATAAACAGCCAGAGACCAAGATGAAAATCCACAAATCAAGTAAAGAAGTAAGATGATAAAAACTAATAACACAAATGTATCACTTTAAAACGCCTGTTCATATTTCAGTCCAAGGTTGAAATATAGACCAATTAACACCATGCTAAACACCGAATCAAATTCATTCAATATGTTTACGTGTAAACAGGCTAATGTCTGGAGATTTCAGGTTCTTCAAATCTGTAAACTCGAAGACATTGCGTACACACATGTTAATGTTAATTTTAAAATTTATAATTCATTTTTGGTTGAATATTCATATAAATCATAATAGGATCAAATAATTGAACTTGTTAAATCCTTGTTTACCTACAGGAGATATCTGGAGGATGGGATCCTATACTCCCAGATATCTCCAGTAGACATTAAATATAACCATTGTAGAATTGATTACAATCGATATGGGTATCTAGAGGATGGGAGTCCACGGCTTCTATACTCCTAGATATTTCTACGCAACATTTAATAAAATGTATGTTGGCTTTCAAACCAGTGGAGTTGTCTGGAGGATAAACACTACGGTGATTATACTCCCAAATAATTACACGAAAGCATTTATAAATAATGTCTGAACATTCACTTTCATATATAACATGATCATAATGTTATAACAGGAGATATCTGGAGGATAAGAACCACGGTTCACATACTTCCAGATATCTCCAAATAGTGAATATTATATTACGTGCCTTTCAAGTGGGGTTATCTGGAGGAGAAGTGCTTATACTCCTCCAGTATAAGCACTGGAGGAGTATAAGTGTTTATACTCCGTGGTAATCCCTTTGACGTTTTGCCATAAAAATATATTTGGTTGCAAAGTAACAGTTAAATGTTTTTATTAAAATTTAATTTCATATTGATTATATCCACATCACAACAGTGAAAAAAGATCAAGAAACATCTTTTGAAATTATTATATACAGTAGAGCATCGATTATCTGAATTAATTGGGAGACATGGGTGTTCGGAAAACCGATTTATTCCAATAATCGAACTGTATATTGTATTTACGAATAAAAACCATATTTATAATAAAAACCATATTTATAATATGTAACAAGTGGAGCCGACAAACGTTATTTTGCCGTCCACCTGATCCCCATAATTGCCTACATGGTCTAATTGCCGCGGCCAGCGATATGGCTTAATTGCCGCGGCCAGCGGTCCTCATATCTGCCTATGGCGTCGACAGTTCCGCTGGACATGGGATAATTGCCACGCCTTTGCCGCGGCCAGCAACGTGACCGAATTGCCGCGGCTTTTCTGCGGCCAGCCACATGGTCTAAATGCCGCGGCCAGCGACATGTCTTATTGCCGCGGCCAGCCACATGGCCTAATTGCCGCGGATTTGGCATGACCAACGACATATCCTGCTGGCCGCGGCACCATCTGTGACGAGTTACAACAAAGTGGATACCATAATAATATTCTTTGTACTCATACACGTATGTACATAAATTTTCATGGCGAGCGGTTGAATGGTGTAGAAGTTGATGTGCTGCAGCGCCACCTAGTGGCGAGTGACAACAAAGAGGATAGCATAAAAATATTCCTCGTACTCAAATACATATGTATATAAATTTTCATGGCGATCGGTTGAAGGGTGTGGAAGTTGATGTACTGCAGCGGCATCTAGTAGCTAGTTAGAACAATGTGGATAGCATAAAAACATTGAAAA
This sequence comes from Adranes taylori, assembly GCA_009867245.2. Lineage (NCBI taxonomy): Eukaryota > Metazoa > Arthropoda > Insecta > Coleoptera > Staphylinidae > Adranes > Adranes taylori. The sequence goes on from WYDF02320376.1 coordinate 33,136, forward strand.
ATACATATATGTGGCAAATTTCATGATGATCGGTCAAACGGTGTCGAAGTCTATTAATCTCAAACATATATGAATACAAACACATAAAAATAAGTTTATTAAAAAAAAATTCAAAAACATATATGGTCTGTACGGTCTGTGTATATGGTCTGTGTTTCAATCTTAGTATTTTTAGATAATTAGTTACTACAAATTTTAATTTATATGTAAAATTAGTAAATAATTATTTAAAAATTCTAAGATTGAAAGCTAAAAATATTGCATAGAACATATATTTTTTGAAAAATATTTAAATGCGCCAACTTCATTTTTTTTTAAATTTATTTTTGTGATATCTCCTGATCCCATGGAGATCCCATTCTGTAAATTTTAAGATTTAAAGTTTATAACACTGCAAGAAACATATATTTTTTTCAAAATTTTTAAAAAACATCTTAAAAAATAATTTTTTTTTTTAATTAAAAAAAAAGTTTTTTCACCAAACATGTTCATGTGTAGCATATCATATTATTAAACCTTATAAAATTCCCTTTAAAATAATGTATCAAACATCTCTCTAGGCCTAATAGAACTTAAGTAATTCAAGAATTAAAAAGTTAATGCATTCCAAAAAATGACTATTTCTCCAAAATTTACAAATTAATTACACCAAAACCCAATAAGATAAAAAACTTCTAAAAATGTATTCTCACTTATATCATTAAGTAGAATAATCTCAGAAAGTTTCATAGAAATCAGAACTGTTCAGGTTGAATTTTGAAATGTTTTGGTTGATTTCACATGGAATGACCCATAATGTAATGAGTGCATACTTGATTTGCTGTTTATAGGAGATTTTTACTACTAACTGCTGAATTTTAATTTAATTTTTTTAGACGAAAAATTAAATTGCGAATGCGTTGGTGGCGCTTTACTTAAAATTGCCCAAACAGATTCATGTATGCGAAAATGCTCACTCGACACGACTACTGGGCCAATTACTAGAGTTTTATTGGTGATAACGATGTGCGAAAAGCTCACTCGAAAGTTATCAGAACAAGACCCAAAATGCATCTAACTGAAACGGGTTTTTATATGAAATTAGCTACTTTTGGTGGTCAGTAATTGGATAGTAATTGACATTGCCGGCGGCAGTTATGCAGGGCCTGAACGAATCTTTAGGAAGGGAGAATTTTCTACCAATACAAAGTGTTCTTGCATACTTTACGAATTTTAAACAACAATATTGCATCACATCCCGGCCGATTCTTAAGTTTCTATGATAGGAAGCTCTCCAATCAAATTAGACGTGCAAACGACCAACAAGCTGCAACTCCCTACTAATGCAGAGAACAACCAATCAAGAGATCACGGCGGCGGTTTTAACATGGAAAGCGTTAAAACAACGTATGCTCCTTTCAAACACAATAGGAAAAACTAGTTAGATGAAAGCAGTACCTTCAAAGATCCTTGAACTCATTAAAAACATTTATTGAAAACAAGATAATACATTGAGCGTCAAGAAAGCTCTCTAGACGAAACCCAATAAAAGTTGATTTCTTCGAAATTGCATATCGTCAAAGCGAAATCCTCTAATGCAAAGAAAAACTTTGCTCTATCTCCCTCTATGTGGAGTAGTGCGAACGTCGCTTGGCTAGCGGCAGTTGCTTCAATCTCTCTATATGCAGAGTTCGAAGACTGCTCGCAAAAACGCCTGTTATTATACATCGTTTAACTTTCCTTCGTTTGAATGGTATTAAATTTAATACAATTATAGATTTATTTGTTTGATAGTTTTTAGCGGGTTGAATTGGCTAATGATTGTTTTATTTCATTTATCGACTCTGTTGAGGCTATATACAATATGCCGATGACAAGCTTCAAACCATCACCATGCAGTATTTAAACATGTAAACACTTCAGAAGCAGCAGGTACATACATTTTCATCTTCATTTTCAGAATCACTAGTGCTAGGTTAGCTTTAAGAGTCACGAGGTCTACAATTTCGCTATCCTGCATGACTTGGTGCCCCGGATCTGCATCGTCGACACTCATCTATTCTTGAACGTCGTTTTCATTACATTCATGGAAATTGAGTTCTTTAAGCATTTCGGACATATCATTATGTTCCTTCTTCCTGCTCCGTAATTTTGTTCTTAGTCACTACCCCATACTGCTCTTATCATGTAGGATGCATCTTTCAAATCAATTATCTTATGATTTCTTATCAGATCTTCTTCTCCCTACTCTTCTCTTTCTAACAATAACTTATCTAACCATTTTTTTATACTACCATTTGAATCTCAAAACGCCTTGATCCATGGCGTGTATTAAGGACGTTCCGTTAGGTGGAAGAACATTTTTTTTTTTATAAACTTGTCTTATTCGTTTAGGATGTCACATGACGGATGAGTGGCTGCGTTATCAGTAATGTTTTGCGGGAATGTGGTATAATTGTTTTGCGGGTAACGGGAATGCGGTACAACGGAATAAGGAAACACATATTCTTAAAATTTTGTTAGTCCATATCGCTGGTCGCGGCAAAGCCGCGGCTGTAATGCGAGAACACGGAGTTCAAGACAGATCAAATAAGTACAAATTAAATCAGTTTAACTCTGATCAAATCAGTTTAAATCAGATCAAACAATATCAAATTAGTTCGAATCAGATCAAACCAGATGAAATCAGTTCAAATCAGATCAAGTCAGTTCTAATAAGATCAAATCAGATCAAATCAGATCAAATTACATCAAATCAATTTATGCGCAGATTAAACAACTGATAAAGTATAATATTCAGGGCATCAACCTTGGACGTCAGGGCAGACTGCTGTTTTAGATATTTTCCAGAAAAGAGTCAAGAGCGATCTTAGGCCATGACAAATCAGACAGCGGAGCTGTCCGCGCCGTAGGTAACTACTGGGAAAGAGTGAGTCAAGAGTGGCACTACGCCGCGGAAACGCGGAAGCTATCCGTGCCGTAGGCAAGTATGGGAACCGGGGGATTAATGGGTAGGTGATTTTACCTCAATCAAGTTATATTTAATTTACCCTACACAACTATTGTGCAAGTTGAATTTACGAGTTATGAGGTGACAGTCAAAATTAATAGGTTCAACTTTAGTTTTATGCCAGATATAACAAAACGTAGGTCTTCCAGTATATGAAAGATGGGATGGCGATCACGTCCACGATTTTTTACATTGTCGATTTAGCAATGTTGTACTCGTTGCATAATTTAGCTTATTTATGTCGTATTTGTCTCACATAGACAGGACACACGTTTACGTTTAGGCATTTTAAAATTACGCAAAAAATACACACGGGATCCCAACATAGTGCTAACGGTTACTAAGATCCCTCGGCAGATTCAATTCAATGGCACATGTGCGATGGGACCGTAGTGGGGCAGAGCGGCACGCACGAGTGAGGACTACAGTTTGGTTAAGCGGTCGTTCGGTTGACCGACGTTGGAAAAATCGACGCTCTACTGTATTTTGTAATTTAATATTGATTTTATTTCTGATTATGTATTTTGTCAAATTCCCATAAATAAAAATATATCCTCTTAGATCAATTAATCAAGAATTCCTCTTAGCAAGCAAAAGTATTTACATACGTTTTAAAAACAACACATTATGCACACATGACGTAATTAAAATTTTAATAGTAATTGATAACCATTGATGTTCAAAGATTTCAATTTCATATGTAAACATCAAACAAGATATGTATATAAAGATTAGCTTCCAATTTGTTAAATAATGTCACTATGCTATGAGACGACTAATTACCAGATGCATGGATGGTGTAAAATCAGTTTTGCTTAAATCATTCATTTACTATTACTACTGTATACCGATTTTTATATATAAGACTGATAGGTTATTGAATAAAATTGATATTTATTATTTAGACGTTATGCTGGTAGTTTCAATATTTAAGTACTCCAATATTTGCCAGTAATTAAATTAATTTAATACGATAATTAAAACACAGCTATCTTAATTTGACAACAAGTATCACATAGAAGCACTAAAGTAGCTCATACTTGTTCACAATACATTGATATGATGTACTGAATGTTTTGTGTCGATCGCTTATATAAAAGTACTACTTGCCAGTTTAGCAAGCATATAGAGACAGAATTGATAACTTCAAATTAAGTCAAATAAATTTTAAGAATAGGATCTCTTTTTATCCACTTTCAGAGTTGTTTATCAAACTCTAGTAAGGTCAAAGTTAGAGTAGGCCTCGATTATATGGTCTCCTCAACATCAAATACATATTACTAATCTGGAAAGAGTACAAAACAAGTTTTTAAGGTTTGGGATTTTCATGGAAAGATTAATATGTAAATTTGAAATTAATATGATCAATTGTATCTCTGAAAAAAATTATCATTAATAAAATGGCAAGTACCACAAAGGGAACTTAGATTGTAAAACTCCTTTTATATTGAATGCCATCCTACTAATTATGGTAAACATGATCTCATTAGTCGCACCTTGGACCTGGTAAATTTTCTTAATTAATACAAGACCTCAATATACTTTACGTGCAGATGCATGCAGAAAACTAGGCATATAAACATTTTCTTATATAACGCTCAGTTTATTATAGTGAACATAGTACTTTTGTTATAGTTTGATAATCGTTCAAATTTGCTGTCTTGAGGAATAGTACTGTTATTTTATACTCTTATTTTATTATTTTATAATTAATATTATGAATATATTTTTTTATTATTATGGTTCTTTTCTAGTTTGTATTGTTGTTAGTTTTTGTTTCAAATAATTTTGATGTGTATATTTATTTCTAGTTCAAATATAATTATGTACTTACTTAGTTAAGATATTTGATCTTTATATTATAATGGGATATTTACGTTTATAAATAAATACATACTAAAATATCTTCTCGCAAGAACTACTCGATGTTGAAATATGTCTCCCATAATTCTGGTCATAAATTTTTTGGCGTATCCAAGCATTTGACTCGTAATCAGTATCATTGTTGTAGAAAACAATCGATTTTTCAGCGGATGGAATAATTTCATTGGCAGATTCTTTAGTTCTGGAAATATTCCTATCACATTCAGGCAGATCATTCTCAGATTCCTGATAATCGTCTTCGGAAGATATAGATGACTGAAGATGAAAATCTTGAAATGGAAAACTCTTGGCATGGTTATAAATATCAGTTTCAGATTTGTTCAAGACTTGTGAATACAATGAATCTGGCGCAGCATTTGGATTAATTTTAGATACATAAGATAAGTTCCTTTTAAAGCACTTTGTGTCAAATAGTGAATGATGGCCATTACTATCATCTTCAAAAGATGAATGGTCAAAGTGAACAGTCTTTTGGGTTTCAGCATCATTACAATCGGACATAATCCCATTATGATCATTAGAAAATATATTGTTGCATTTATTTTGGACACCATCTTCAGATAAATTTTTTATTTCCGATACTTTAGCAATATTATTAATTTTGTTTATATCAATTAAACATTGATTGTTTTGCGCATCATCTGCAGACGAATCTAAATTATTATCATGACCTTCAGAATGTCGTCCATAAAAACAATCCGACGTATCATTATTTGGCATATTACATGCAGGCATCCATGTAGCCATGGCTACATAGATAACTTCCGGCTGACAATTTGAATTCGATTCATCTGATGGTGTTTCAATTGAAGTGCTGCGATTTTTCACGCCCCGTCGGGTATCTATACGTAGACGGCTCCATTGTTTGAGTGGCGGTAGAAAATGATCGTTCGATGATTCGTTCGACATTCGTCGCGATGAAATAGCTAACATTATCACAATTACTTTATATAAACTGCATGATTTTATTTATTATTTACTAATCACTAAATGGTATTACTGAAAAGGAATATCAACTAGTATTATAATATTAAAGACCCGAATTTTAAAAATTCGTGAACGATTCCGCCAGTCTATCTTTCATATACTGGAAGTCAAAAGTTTTATTATATACTGCTTAAAATGAACGTGGTATATTTAGTGTTGATCAAGTTACTTCACTACATTAATCTTCTCAAAATTAAATTAGCTCAATAGTTGATTAGGATAACCTTTAATGAGTATCCAGAGGTATAGCTGCGAATGCACGTGTCGCACGTTTTTAGTCAATTTTGCCTGGAATACTAAGTAAATAATATTTTATTGGTTATTGATATACATATGATGTTAGATTTGACATCATTGTGTCGGTCTCATGACGCATAGAGCGATGTCCTCACTATTTGGATAGAGAATTCGGTAGTGTGAGTTTGACGCCAGAAAGAGCGCTAGATCACATCTTTTAGAGCTAGTGAATATTGGCTGTTGTATGAGGATAGTTGTTTGGTCAATAAAAGGTGATATAGAATTTTGTAATGGTAGATGCAGTACTTCTGATACCGAAAGGATGTAAAGTGCTTAGTGGATTAGGCTGAATAACTGGATAACTAGCCGAAGTCAAAAAACTGTTCCGAACAGTAAGGAGTTGTTCCATCAGATGTCGCTGCATGCAGATGACTTAAAGAGTATTGGATTGTTTAAGCTATAGTACGGTAGGAACTTGTGATATTTTGAAGTTGGTATTGCAGTTTCATGCTTCTTTTGGAGGGGCGAGTATACTTTGCAAGTTGTACCTCCGGGTCGATGTTTGAATTCTGGTTATCCAATTGGTTACGTGATTATGTAAGTGCCGGTGAACCAATGAGGTTCGATAGCGCCATTAAAGAATAAGTGGAGGGGATCCATCTCACTGAACTGAAATGAAGTAGGCCGGATGTGATTACTCTCCTCTGCAAATTTGTGTTAAACAGACGCCAATTCACACAAATTTTAATTTCACTTCACAAATGTCTTTGTGAACTGGAAAAATTGATTACAAGAATGAAACGGGGTATGTGAAATGGTTGTATTAAATATTTGGCTACTTTTAGTAATCTTACTATTTGACAACATTAAACATGTGTATTCAAATATATATTTGAAAATTATGTTTGTTTATAAACCTACCCGAAGCACCAATAGATGTTAGAATATCGAAAAGAAATTCATCTGTCACACACTATATCAGTCAATATCCAAATAGATGAAAGAGACGTCTATCGAGGAGTGTTTATGACAATACAGAAAATACGTTACTGTACAGCAGCGGTGTTCAACCTTTTGTTAATAAATTACCCTTTGTGACATATATGGCAGTTACTTATTCAAAAAAACCGGTTTCCTACTTAAAGGTCAAATTTAACGGCTACTTATTAACATATTTCAAATTACTTTAAAACCAAAAATAAACAGCCTGCTGAGAGCTCCCCTCTTTACCAACAAATTTATTAGCAAAACCTGATACCGGACTATCGTTAATTCAATTAATTAAAGATTTCAATAAGCAATTCTTTAATGATTCATCAATTCAATGAGTAATCCTCTAATATTATATAAATTGACTAATCAAATCTAATTCAATTTTTCAAATATAATATATCAATTAACAAAAAATTTAGTAATAAATAATTACCAAATAATAATAATATTAATATAAATTAATATAATAATGATTTAAAATAAAATCTAAATCCCGCGAAAAAGATCAAAATAAGCTGACGTTAGAAAGAATTAATCCTATAAACGTTACCGATAATACGGAAATAATATTACACGCATTAATACAAATGCAGTCAGGCGTAAAAAACAATCAGCAAACGTTTCGCCGAAACGTGCGGGAAGGTGGCTTAGCGCTACACAAAGCTTGATATCATGCCGCTGCTGTCGGAGTCCTTTTACCTTATAGATGTGTTAGTGGTTATTCACACGTATAGGAAATTTCCGCATTACAATCTTTGTATGAATTTTTTAAAATTCTTATTATTTTAAGTTTTACGATTTAACGTATTTTCATCACCCAATTTTCACATCTGATCTCCTGCACTAATCCTTTAATTGCGCTATCCAAATTCCCATTGGATCACCGGCACTTACGTAACCCAGTAATCAATCGGATAACGAGAATTTAAACATCGATACGGAGGTATGACACCACCTGACCCTCGAAAAGCAGAATGAAACATCAATACCAACTTCTCCATACCACAAGTTGTTACGATATTATAGTTTGAACAATCCAATACGCTTAAGTAAGTCAGCACACAGCGACATCTGATAGAACAGTTTCTTGACTTCGGCTATAATGTAGTAGACGCGCCATTATTTCCGGCCATACATACTATATCGTCTACTAAATAAGGCATATATATTAAATAAATTTCCACTCAGTGGACAACCCTGCCGGTGCACCCCTAGTGACTTCAAATTCTCTCTGATATACCAACTTTCTCCATCTTCTCCCATAATTGTTCTCTTATTAATCTGTCAAATGCCGACTTTACTTCCTCAAACAACAAATAAAGCTTCCTTTCTTTATTAAATGCTTTATATAATTATATAATTTAACATTACTATGATGTCTGTGGTTCCCTAGCTCTAAGGGTTTGATAGTACTCCCTTCCCCTTCATCTCCATTTCCAATCTGCTATTCAATATTCTCGCAAATAACATATACATCCCATCCATAACTGTCACTCCCATGTAACTTTCTACACACTTCCTATCCAATCGTTTATACACCAGGACGATTTCGTTATAATTATTTCCTCTTAACAATAAGCCGGAATTAATTTTAATTAAGTTTAAATAATTGTTTATATTACAAACAAATATTTAAACAGTTACAATACTATTTTAAAGGTTTGCTGATCCATAATAAGGTTTTATTTATTAAAAATAAAATTAGAGTTGCACTTCCTTATTTTTAATCTATAAAAATGAGATGTTTGTGAAAAAATAAATAGAAAAAATTTTTTTTTCGTTATTTTATTTATGTTTAAAACATAAATAAAATACCGATTTACAAAAAAAATATGCATAAATACAAAAAGCTAACCTAAAATAAATTTAATTTATTTCTCACAAACATCTCATTTTTATAGATTTATATACATATTGTAAGTTCTTTTGTATGACTTTTTATTTTTATTTATGTTAATTTTATTTATGTTTAAAACATAAATAAAACACCATTAAAAAAATATGCCCCAAAATAAAAAATACTAACCTAAAATTTTTTTTTATTTTTTACAAATATCTCATTTTTATAGATTTATATTCATATTGTATGCTGATGACATTGTATGTATGGCTAGTAGACAAGAAGAGATGGATGAAATGATAGAGAGAGTGAAGAAATATATGGATAGGAGAGGATTAGAAGTGAATGTGGAGAAA
>WYDF02320377.1:0-27945 GCA_009867245.2 Adranes taylori
TCATTTTAGTGTTAGTATTGTAATTAAATAGTTAAAGTGAACTAAACTGGTTTCAATTAATCGCTCTAATTAAATGTAAAGGATTTGTTATTGGCATATTGGACATAGCCTCGCAGAATTCATAAATGATTAGAACAACCATTTAAGCAAATAATCAGCTAATTAATTCAAAAACGACCAAACAAATAAATCAAATACTCATTTTATTTTCACATTTTATTAAAATAATTCAGGCAATTCTGGCAGATAATTGCCAGATATGGTTATGAGTTTTTTTGTTCGGCACGCAATCATTGAACTCTGCGTAAAGATATATGCCAACAAGGTCATCAAGCAAACCAACTTTCGTTTTCGAGGTGCACGAGAAAGAGGAGGAGCAGGGAGTCCAGAGCCGTCCGCCGCGGGAGGAGAGAGCACTGCCGATTGCTGTTGCCAACGCGAAGCACGTATTCGCGTATGTTATGGAGAGAACCAGAAGGGAAAAGAGGATGGAGAATGCAGCGCGCATTCGACGTCTCCTTCGCCGTTTAAGTTGTTGTTTTTGCTTTTCTCTTTCTACGGGCGAGGTCACATCAAGTGCAGAATATTTTCGACCGCTTTTATAGCGTCTACTTTTCGTGTCCTATGTTTATTATTGGCTTTTACCTTTGCATTTTCGATTCGAGTAACGAAAAGGTTGGCGTTGTTTATTCAAACACGTAGATGAGAATTCTTTTAGAAGCTACAACGGGGAGTAACACCAAACGGGGAGTAACACCTCCTCTTACGGGCTCGCAGGGAGGCGTGCTAGCTTGAAGCCAAACGCACAAAATTTGCATCGATTGGACACGATTGCATCGAGAACGAAATAGAACAAAAAGACTAGAGAGAGGAATATGTTTCGTGCTCTTTTATGGCTCGCTCTCTCTCTCTTCGCGCGTAAATTTTTTTAACTTAGGTTTTTGGATTCGAACAAATAACTTCTTCGTAAGTAACCCCCGTTCACTGCTCTCGTCTCGCGAAAGATTTATGACCTCAATTTTAATGGGTTTATTGACTTCTCGATAACAGCGTACGTATTTCGACAAACAACTTTGATGAGTTTAATGAACTTCCCGGGTGGGGGGTTATCTTCGTATGAGCAGATTTTTCTATTATTTTGTGTGTAACATACACCGTCTTAAATGCGTTCCACGTAAAAGCTTGCCGTCATTATCGCGTGGTTGGTTAGTCACTATTCGGAAAGGGGAAGCGCAGCTCGTCGATCATTTGCACGTTCAAGCTGATTGGAGAGCAACTCATGGTAGAAATATAGAAACGCAATGTCGCGGCCGGGATGCTAAGCGAAATTATTCTTTAAAATTCGCAAATCACCGCAACTCATCGCTCATCGCTTATACACTTATACAAAAACTCATCGCTTATTCGTGGAATATTCTCCCTTCTCTAAAATTTTAGTAGTAATTTCGACTAAATCCAATCCAATCGATGCCATCATTGTCAAAAACTATCGCCGTCAAGCTGGACACTAAAAAATCTCTAATTCATATAAAAAGCCATATCTAGGCCTATTTCGGCAAGACGTATTTTGAGTCTTATCTGATTGACCACGAGTGAGCTAGTCGCACGCTTCAATCTGGGAATTCTCTGCTGATGTTCAAACTAGACTTTTGACGGCGAACTTAGTCGCAGTATAAAGAACAGTTAGTTCCCGCAAGTGCCTTAACAAGTTTATATTTTATTATTTCTAAATTAAAATTTGGCAAATTCCACATATCATAAATTTTTCTGTCAGCAACGAACAAAATCCATAGCTAGATTCCACTAGCTATTTTCATGCGAATATTTCGATACTTCTTTTTTTCAACTTCACATCTATATCATAAACTTTCTTTAACCTTCCCTTACAAAACCATAATCATCGATGGGAAAACGAGGTGGTCTGTATGAGACGTATAAACTGCTTTCGCAATTGAATAAATGTTGTTATCAGTAATGCCATCCCCGCAAGTGGTGTAGAGTGTAAATAAGGTTATGAGACGAGATAACATGAAAGCGACATTTAAACGTGACAATATAAAAGAGTTGGGACGTTATAATGTATATAAATTTGATATTAAGAAATGCGATTCAGGACAGGTAAAAACAAGACTTACTAATCTTCCAGCTGCGTAATTATGTAACCTTATCATTGTTTTTACATCACTAAATCGCCTATATCTACTATCTGTAAAATCCTTCGATTTCCGCAAACCATATTGAATATTATCTCCACCTCCACTCCATTTCCATTCGTTTTCTGGAACATCATTAGATGTAATCAATTGATGACTCTCATCTTTGAAACGTCTATTGCACGACTTCTTTGATTCACATGAACAATCCAATAATAAACCGGTTGTGCATGCTCTCGTTATAGACCAACCGATACCGGCTGAAATTAAAGCATTCACAAAGCTTGATTCTCTTGTATCTGTAAAAAGATTATCTAAATCACTTTTAAATATCGCAATCATCTGTTTTTTAGAAATTATATTTAATATGTATTTCTAAATTATTTACAAAATATGCAATAATATTTTGTAAATAATTTAGAAATGCATATTTTTGTATTACAGAAAGTATTACAGTATGAACAACTGTCGTAAAAATTTATGTGTACTTCAGCTGCGGCCTCTGTGACAATATTTTTATTCAATAACCGTAGCTACACAAATTATAAAAGAAAATTAGTTAGTTTGATTTAACTTTAAATTTCTGAATCGTTGAATTGATTGCATTCAATTTATACCGTAAGGCGAGCTTAATATACTAAGTGCCTTAAAACATAAACATTATTTCAAACTAATATTAAGAAAAAATAATTATTAATTCAATTTAAATAAATAAGTATTCAAAAGAAAACAGAAGAATGACACCGCGTATGCTTTAGTCAAACTTAAGGGAATATTGCGAGATACACAAAACACCGTAGTGACTAAATGTAAATCAGAAAAACAACTTCGTCTTTATTAAATAAACTTAACAACTATATACATTAGAAAACTAGAATAACGTGAGTAATTAAGCAATAGAAAAATACACATCTTGTGTGTTATGCATTATAATATAAAAATAAAAGTTTAAACATTTTAAAAATAAACATTTTAACATCTGAATTTTAATCATGTTCCAAATACATTTTGATATTAATTTAAATGGGCATAGTAAAACGTTTGTAGAACATAAACAATTTATCATAGAGTTCAATGTGTTTTTACGTAGCTGATTAAGTTATATGTATTATATATTTTGTAATCTGATCGTGACCTTGACTGAATGTATTTATTTCTATAAGATTTTGATATCGCGTATGCGATCGTATTTCATACAAAACAATTCGTCTATTAATAAAACAAATTAAAATCTTCATTATACGAGGACTGCTTGAAAAATATTTTATATATTGTCAATGTTCAGTTGCGTTAAGACAATAGAATTTTTGTATTACGGAAAAAAGCCACTCGCACTATTTTTAATTTGACGCAACGCACAAGTTGTAGACCAATATTTAAAAGTGAGATAATTTTAACTCTATATGCTGTCTATAGTTATTCAATTCTGTGTTATGTACACAAACATTTTAACTATTTCTGCACTACTACCATGCGTAACCATGAATATAAAACAAGGTACAAAAAAAACGATTCAGGTTCTCACAGCACAGGTTCTCCATTTACGCGTGAAGCTTATTTTATAGTGGTTGTAGGCTCTATAATGTACTCCCGGATCATATAAAAAGTATATAATATTCTTATTGACGAACCTCTTATCCTGTTATTAATTATAGTGCGTTACTGTTATGTAATTGACTTGATAAACGGTAGACTTGATAAGTCTACCGGTGGCAATAAATGTATTTGTATTTGTGAGTAAAAATAACTGGTATTACTATGGTACAAGTACATGTTTAGATAAACATTTTCAAAGTCTACTTATTAGTTGAAGCTTGTAGTCATAGCTTGTTTAAATAGTTAGTGCTTTTTAATTAGATATCGATTAGAACTCTGTAAATAAAAATTCAGTTGAATTTTATAATCGTGTAAAAGTTATGTATGCAGGTCGACTAACAACAGAAAAGTATTTTGCTATAACATTTTGATCAATTTTTTGCTTAATATCTAGAAAGAATGAATACTATCGAATGAGTTACTATGGTGGTTTTTGAATAAATGGTTTCTCCATGTTTGAGAGAGTTAGACGAATATTATAAAGATATTGATACATTGTAACGCCAAAAGATATTAGACGAATTCAATTCTTTGGATTCTAGTGTAAAGGTTTGTAGACAGACTAGTAGACCGACGAGCGATAAAACATGTACCGACGTAAGAAGCGAGAAGCAACAGTGTAAAAGACAGTAATCTTTTTACGCAAAGATGTTTTTGGGTTCCTGTGTGCTAGAGAGAGTTAATGAAAAAATAATTGAATAGGTTTTCAAATAAGCAGAAGTGAGATGCAGAGATTGAAATGCAACAAACTTCGGCCGAAACCTACTATGAAATATTGCTATAGAAACCTACTATGAAATATTGAATTTTCAGTAGAAAAAATATTCAGATTAGAAAAAATATTCAGATTGTTATTAAAAATTGATCAATTCGCAATTATTTTCACAATAACCAATGAACATTATATAGTAAAAATACGCGTACTTAAAGACGGTTAAAATCCCAGGCCGTTAGTTGGACAGTTGGATTTTAATTGTCTTTAAGTACGCGTATTTTTACTATATAATTTTCATTGGTTATTGTGAAAATAATAGCAGATGTTCAAATGTGACTAGGCATTTGCTGTATTATAAATTATGATTGAGGAACTAAAACACCTTAAGTTCTTTTGATTTTATTCTAATTTTTAATGTAACTAATTTTCATTTCATAACAAGCTAACATACAATTAACTTTAATTTAGATGATGATTATTAGTTTTCATATTTACTTACGTATTGAAAATAGAGTCTACCGGTCGCAGATAAACCTTTATACAAATTTAATAAATCAGAACCGTACTATATTTTGTTATGTTTCAGTCAATCCAGCCTTTATTAATAACTCTCTAATTATTATTCTTAATTAAATGTTGCTTGGTCGTTATTCTATTTATTGTCGGCTGGTAAGAAAACTGTGTTGTATTTCGTTTTAAAATCCAATTAAATCTTAACCAGACTTGTTCTATTATTTGGGAAAATATTCTAAAATCAATTCTGTTTGATTTGAATTGTGTTTTATTAGTTTATGGACCGTATTTGCTTTACTAAGGTTGCACCTTGGCTTAAATCAAACAAAGTGCCCTACGCCGTAAATAAATTATTATTCTTTGCTCTACCATTACCGGTTGTGTTGAGTCTGTTTTAACATGAACTAATTTACCTTGTTGAAACTAACTCAATTTCACGTCACAAATTTCAATGTGACAATATGTTTCAAAATATTACTCTTGCTAGATAACACTCTAAAGACATTTATTGAATTTGGATATTTTTCACCTTATTGTCAAAGTTGTTTATTTGTTGCGTTCTCTTTGCAACGCATGCCACGCATCAATATGTCACCGCATCAATGGAACAGTATTATTAGTTGTTAATTAGATAAGTAGTCGTTTCAAAAACTGCATATTGACTGTATGAAATACCCTATTAGCTTTAAAATCCAGGTCAGGGTAGATAGATCCATTTCTGTCATAGGTGGTAGCCTCAATTAGTACCCTCTACTTTCAATGGCATCATTGTCATCAGTTGATGAAAATCAACTTCACCGCCTGGCTACGTTCAAAATTCTCTATATATAATGTACACAACACATTATTACAGAGTTATATGTACGTGGTGGCAGTTGGCTAAATAACATCGTAGGTGAGCTGCTAAAGTTTGAAAAAAGAAGACTTCTGGTATGTGAGAAATGGGATTGCGAGCATGTCCATGATTACTTATTAAATTTGAATTTTTGTGAAAACAAAACAAATACAAATAGTACTTTAACAAATATAACAGAAAACTATAACATAGACGTATTTCTTATGAACAATTTTCTCATAATATTTAAAAGAAATAAATCATTATAAAACTTTAAACAGTCTTGAAAAGTCTTAATTGTTAAATATTTTAACACGATAAAACACGAAGATTTTTTTTAAACGAAGGCGCTAATTAGTCTATGTATATAAGATAATATACAGAACGAGAAAAACAAAAAACAGATGAAAGCGCATCATTCTGCGGTAGGTTGAAATCGGCTTGGAAATGCGCTCTCTTCGAAGAAGTTTTTACGATTGTCCGGCGCACATAAAAATTTTATTTTTATATTACATCAATATCAGATGAACTCTAAATGCCAGTTTTATTATGCCACTACTATGTTTACTACGATGCGTTCAGTCGCCAAGTGGAAGTAAGTGAGCGCGAGTCTTCCGTTGGACTCGATCCGACCAGCATCACCAAGATGTTAATGACGATGATGATTTTTTCCACATTTCTCGCCTAAATTAATGATATTCTTGCTTTTATATTAAGATATGTTTAAATCTTTATATGTATTTAAATATCTTGATAGTTTTAAAAAAGATGAGCTGAATTTTATCAGTTTTAAAGTATTGCATCATATCTAAAAGAAGGCACAGTGAAAGCGAGGATTTCTTGGGCGAAGATTAAAATAAAATATATTAACTTGTTTCTTTGAATATTTGAAACTAACTTATGTGTTAAGAATAAGGAGTAGATGTTATGGTTTATTTAGCAGTCATATTTAGATATGGTTTAAGAAAACCCTGTAACTGTAAATACAGGCCACAAGAAGTCGTTCCAGTGAGTAATAACAATATTTTAAACAACATATTTTTGATCGTCTTGTGTTGCAAAAAAGATATTCGATGTATTCATTTCTTGTATTCTAATGTAAAGATCTTTAAATAGTTTAAATAGGTTCATCTCAATTTGTAAAAGGTGTAAATTCGTCCAAATGCATAACACATAGCTGATACAATATATTATACCATATTATATACAGCGAATAATTCAAAATATCTATATACAGCGAATAATTCAAAATATAACATCTTAATGTATGCAAACTGACATACAATCAATGTTTAAATTAGAAATTTTCTTAAATGTTTGTACGGGCACTCGTAGCGTAACGGTTGAATATCGGAGTGCAGTTCGATGCAATGAAATCTTACGCCTATATTTGGAATTTGAAAAGGTGTTGATAACAGCTATAAACCTATGCTAGAAACACGTATCCACCTTGCCCCAAATTTTTATAAATAATTATTAAAATACCTTTTCATTACAATTTTCGACATAACACCTACTTAGTTAAGTTATAACTCGCTCCGAATGAAGAGTTCACTTTCCAGCAAAATATGCAGATGAATTTCACTCCGCTGAGAGGGAGGTAATGTGGCGACTTGAAAATTCTAGCCACACGAAGAAGAACCTTGAAGTTTAGTTTTTCATGACATAATTATCGTAATTATCATTTTAAGTTGTTGTTTAAAAATATAGATTTACGTTCAATAAAACATATTTATGAAAATCCTCATGGTCTACCATAAAATAGACATTCTGATGTTAGCATCTGTTATTCAATTATTATGCAATTCAAATGACTAGTAGATAAAAACAAGTAACTGTATCTATGACATAAAACAAAAGAAACAGGTCACACTTTCTTTAAACAAAAAACATAAATATAAATTGTACGGATTTTTAATTCACATGCCTTAGTAAGAGCACAAAGATGGTATAACATTTTAGTAACGCCACTGCTAGAAACACATTACGAAAGAGAAATTCCTATTTATTATAAATTTTCTTGATTCCTATCAAAAATACCGTATCTACAACATATTTTCCAAAATAACTTCAATATTAATTATACTATAACACTTCAGTTACATAAAATTTCTAGTAGTATAAAATTCAATTAAGTTTTGTCTTAAATTCAATAAAGATTTACCGACAAAATTTTAACTTTAGAAATACTAAAACAACACAATATCTTCAGTAATTTCGTTCCATAGTGACCGCCAATAAATTTCAAACAAAACGGGTCGTAAAGTCAAGGTGCAAATTAATAGAGGGGTAAACGCATCCAGATCTTCTTTCAGATAAAGTGACAGATAATGCTTATTTTGTGTTTGGTAGGTAGCTACGACAAAAACTGAAATGATCTTTATTTTTAAGTGTTGACAGTCTGACATATTGATCATGATATGATTTTATACAGGGATTGTTTACACATTTATTACTTTTGTCACGTTTTATTGCATAATTAAAATTGATAAAACGTTTGTTTCGAAAAGCTTATTAGCATTTAATAGCAAATTTTATGCGCTTAACTTTAATTCAAAACTAGATTTGTTTATAACTTTTCCACATTTTACAAATAACGAAATATTATAGATATGTTGCTTAAAAAGATTCGACACAAAAAAGGCTTAACATAAATGCATTCCTTTTAAATAAAATGATTATATAAATCAACATATGCATCAAAATATTAATAATTATATTACCATTAATATTTTGATGCAAATAATTTACATCAACATTACGAAGTATGCCATTCTCCAGTTTTCAACCCAATATCCACTTATTCCAACATTGGAACAATAAACTTGCTCTTGATTAGCAACAATTACTATTGATTAGTTGTGGCAAACGCCCATATGGAGAAGGATAATTTATTAAGAAAACTTAAAAGGTGTTATCCATGGACGTACACATGAAGAAACAGGTACCCCCTTCATTTTCCTCTTTCCCACGAAAGCATTCAAACTAGTATAAGATTGACCACGTCATGACAAACGGCTGCCACTCCTTGATTTTAAAGCTGATAGAACCTACCTATGAATTGTTCACTTAAAAGAAAAAAACTTAAGAGGAAATTACGATCAAACTAGTACTAAACAGTACAAGTTGATAGCATAGGTACATATGGCAGGCCGCACAACTCAGCATTTTGTTGGTACAAGTGGAACAGTTTGATGTGTGAGTTGACAAATTTAGCGATGAGTCTCCAAGGCATTATGAAAGACCCTGCTCTGCGCTTAAGATTTCAGCAAAAGATGGAAGAAGAAATGCAGAACAACCTCGTTCCTGAGTATGATGATCCTAAAGAGCATTGGCGCGACCTTAAGACTGCATTGTTAAAGGTCACATAGGAGACGCTCGGGTATAATAAAATACTAGGAGGAACGGTTGGTTCGACGACGAATATGAGAGAGCTGTGAGCAAACGAAATGAGGCTAGGAGGAAAATGTTCCAGAGAGACACAAACCAGATTTGATTACAACAGCAAAAGAAGAGCGGTCAAAACCTTGTGCTGATATAAAAAGCGGGAGCTTGAGAAAGAGAAGTTTAAAGAACTAAGTAACTGCAACTACCAAAGAGATGTGAGGAAACTTTATAAAGTTAAAAATAGTTAAATAGTTAAAAAAGGGTGGCAACCACACACAACTATGTGTCGCGACACTGGGAGTAACCAAATTGGGGAGCTAAATGGCGTCCTGAAATGGTACTTTAGTGAGCTACTGAACGCTAATCCAAACGTCCAAGACTCGCAACCTTTCGAGATGAAGGACATCGCACACGGGAACGGGTCGGACATAGAAGGGGCCATAACGAAAATGACCAATCATCACGCCGCAGGTGAAGACTGACTCCCGACAGAAGTGTTTAAGTATGGAGGACCTAAACTTCGCGATGAAATGCACAACCTTATTAAAAATATTTGACCAAGAGAGGAAATGCCAGAGGAATGGAATGGATCAGTTATTGTACCTCTACATATAAAAGGCGATAAGACGCATTGCGGAAACTATAGAGGGATATCGTTGCTCAACGTAGAGTACAATATCTTCGCTAAAGTCCCCACGAAAGATTAAAGGCTTTCACAGAAACTTCTATCGGCAAATGCTAAGTGGGTTTAGACCTGAAAGTTCGACGACAGATCAAATGTGTACTCTAAGGCAGATTCCGGAGACGTGTTACAACGTAACGGTCCACCAGCCGCATGTCAATGTTAAAGCCAACTACGACAGTGTGTCCGGCCATCAGTTTTACTACGCGATGCAAGAACGTGGTATACCACTAAAACTAAGACAGCTTGTATGAATAATGTTGTTCCATACGAAGACTAGACTCAAAGTAAATGGGAAACTTTCCGACCAATTTGATATCTGCAATAGTCTCAAACAAGGAGGCTCATAATCAGGTACCCTTTTCAACATCGCCTTGGAATCCGTCATGAGGAAATTACCAATAAACCCCGGAGGCACAATATTTAATAGAGCATCCCAAAGTCTCGCTTACGCGGACGACATTACTATGTTAGTTACACACACCAGACACCTAAACGAGAAAGTACAAATCCTCAAGAACGAAGTAAGAATGTGGGACTACACGCTAACAAGGAGAATACAAAATATATGATAAATGCTAAATCAAAAATCAAAATTATTTATTGTGTTAGAAATTATAAAAATTTTACACTGGTCAATACATACAGATAAACAGTACAGAAATAGATAAAAAAATAAATGCATAAGATAATTAAACACAAGCATTGAAAACATGAATTATACATACAAATTAAATTAAAGTAGTTGATAAAACCATTTGGGACAGCGGATCCCATTGTGTTGTGTAATAAATAATAAAATTTTAAAACAATCACAATTGTTGTCTCAAGAAATATTTAAATAGTACAGAACAGAGCTCATCACTAAATATTTATAATATGCATTTCTGACAGAAAATTATTATAAGAGTAATAACACTTTGGAAGCAGATCTTCTTTTAATTTGGCTTTTAATACATCGATGTCAACAAGTTGCAAAGTTCGCGGTAGTTTATTATAGAATCTCAATCCTAACAAATGACTCTGATTTTGTTAGCCGTATTTGTGGCGGACGAGGCATATATTTATTTCTCGTATTATAAATGTGAGGTGACATGTTATATCTAGTAAGATTACGTTTGGTTTGTTGTAAAATATAAAGTGAGGGCAAAGTTAATATCCCCAAATCTCCAAAAGCTCGCGAACAATCCTGTCTGTAAGACAGACCAGCCACAATACGAACAGCTCTTCTCTGTTGCCTATAGATGTAAGACCACTGACTGCTACGACCCCATACTGTTATTGCGTATGACAGGTGTGAGTGACACAGAACACAATAAGCAGTTTTCAATATATTACGAGATACTGTACTACTTAGTGATTTTAGTAGAAATATATTTTTACCCTAATTTGTTGCCAAGTGAACTACAATGATCCGACCAGGTAAATTTATTATCTATATGTACATCTAAGAATTTAACAGTTTTTTCAGTATTATACGAATCTGTATTTATTTTGTTATCTAGAACTCAATCAGATGGCGAAACACTGACCAAGTTAATGGTTACCAAAGGGTCGATGCATTCAAATATTTGGGAGACATTCGATAAAATCAAGCAAGAGTAGGTGCCGGGAACTGGTGTTTATTTAGCTTCCAGAAACTATTTAAGTCCTTCCTTGTCTCTAAAAAAACTTAAACTTTTGTTGTACAAAACCATTATCAAGCCAGTGGTCTTGTATGGCTCAGAAACCTCGATTGTCAGGAAAAAGAGGAGAACGTACTGTGCGCCTGGGAGAGGAAACTACTTAACTCCTGTTCTTAACTCAAAACCTGTAGGAAGAAGATCCGTGGGCCGCCCTAAACTTAAATGCCTGGATGACGTACAGGTGGAACGTCGTATGCTAGGAGTCTGGCGAAAATCTGTAGTAGACAAGACCCGCGTTCTTAATGGACTGTAGTGCCACCAAAGTAAACTAAGTATGTATCTACAACTTTAAAAGAACTTAAATCTTGTTGTTCCTATCGCAACAACGCGAGGTATCATGTTAAAAATGCGCTTGATGACGTAGTAAACATGTTTGATGTTTTTTTTTTATGATAAACGTGTTTTATGATGCACGCAAGTGACGAAGCTTCTGTACTTATAGAGAAAAACCGAGTATTGGCTGTATTGGCCAATATAGAGTATTGGCCTTTTAAACAACGATCTTAAAACGCCACCTCATCACTGTATAAATCAGCGCGAGTACCTTATAGCAAAATACTTTAAATACAAAAATATTTTGCACATTGTGAATTTATTTACAATGCATGACTAATCACATCGTCAATTTAAAAACATTTTAAAAGAGTTATGATTGGATGACGAAACAGATGAATTGCCCGGTGATTTATCCCTACGGTGTTTTATCACATATTGTAACTTCAAAAAAGATATTGAATGTATTCATTTCTTAGATTGTAATGTAAAGATCTTTAAACTATTTAAATATGTAACCTAAGGGAAAATGGGATAAAACTCTCAGCGGAGTGGAAGAAATTTGTGGTCAAGAGAAAACCGAGGTAGTTTCTCGCGTAAATTAGTGTTTGCGTCCATATATTAGAAAGAGTAATTTGAGTAATGAACGTTTGATAAGTAAGAGTGGGACTCAACCAGTTCCTTTTACGCCCGTCAAACGTAAGTAAAGATTTATTTTTATTACACATTTAGGAAGTGAACACCTTAACTTTGTATTCCCAGTATATAATTGTTTTCACTGTAACTAATTTTCCATTTCAAAATAAGCTAACAAACAATCAACTTTTGCGTAGTTATTGATTACGAGTTGTAATAATAACTTTTATTGTTGGCGGATTAATTTTTACGATTAATTAAGCCATCTGAACCGCCCTATATTTTATTATATTGTGGGCCAACAAATTCTTTATTAATGACTATTAAATTATAATGATTAAATAAGTGCTGTTGAGTAGATAGATATATTATTTATTTCCGTTCGGAAGGAAAATGATGTTGCATCCAAATTAATATTTATGTTATAAAATTAACTTTAATAATGTTTGTTTTATTATTACCCTAAATTCATTAACCCCATGTTCACACAATCGCATGTTACAAAAATAAACGTGCGAAAATGGCTATCAATGTACATGTTGCGAGTAGTTTTGTGGGACTCATACTAAATCTTATAGCGTTTAGAAAAGAAAAAGCAAAACAAATACCCAGAATTAGAAAATGAAATTTTACTTCCTCATTTAAGGTTTATTCCAGACGTGCTAAAACATTTGCAAGCATGTATGTAATTTGGCAATACAAGAATACAAGAATTGAAAAATATTACTGAAAAATATAAGTTGTCGCAAACTGTATTGAGCTTCGAAACTAAAGTTCGCCGCTAAGGCAATAATAATAACTTAAACAATTATAGAGGTGCCCATAGTTTTATTTTCCATTTCCTGCAAAATCCAGTGTTTAAATTTTTGTAGTTATTTAGAGCTGATAATAAATAAAAGACTTTTCTGTACAAAAAAAGATTATATAGCAACCGGTTTCACATAGCTTGGTTATGCATCAAGCCTTTAATCTGCAATATAATTAGTTTGCTGTAATTTACATGTTGAGTATTGTTTGAAAAGTGATGCTGAACAATTCGAGAAAAGTCAAGAACTATAACTAAATATAAGAGAATTGATGAGAGTACTTACAATAATCTGAATATCTTTTTGATAATTATTTTTATCGATAATTATATGACTTTAATGTAATTATTTTAATGTGACTTAAGTTGATCTGAATTAATTGCTTGTTATATACTTGTTTATAGTCAGCCTATTTCTGCCTATTTTGGCTTATCGCCGACTATGTGTTCTAACGTCGAGCATCTGCCATCGACGCTGATAGGTAGGTTATCAGATAAGTTCTTATTTACCAACCTTTATGGATTAACTCGTAAAGAGATGTTTATAGTGCATACCAACCCGCACATATTGGACCGAAGTTTTACATCTACCCCTATGGATGTGCATCTCTTAATCTCTTTGAAACATTTTTCTTGTGAAAATAGGCTTCATAGATTATACACAATCAAATATGTCAATGGGTTTATTTTTCGAAAAAAATTATCTTATTAAATTAATTTAAAAAATAATTAATGTAATTAATTTCAAAGAAATCATGTCAAAGTTAAAGATATCAAAACTAGCTTTTGAGTTGCTAATACATCAGTTAAGTCAGATTATGTTAGTGTTCTAAAGCCGACGACTTGTCATGTAATGTTTAATTATTATTGTGGTAGCGCTTAAGCACAATTCATTTCAAAAACCTTCAAATAAAATGTATCGTCAATAAATCGCAATGTCAAGTAACGTATAATGCGTGTTTTTATATGTTCAATAGCAATTATTACCTTTATGTCTTATAATATGATATTGAAAATGTTTCAACGCGTAAGCAATAATTTTAAAGTATTAATTTATTATGAGCACAACAATAAAATGTTTATATGTTCCGTAAAAGATGTTAAACTGTCCCGTAAATGATTTCACATATTAATTTCAAGACTTCTGTGAAGCATAAAAAATAAATAATATTTGTCTATGGGAACTTGAGTTCTTGGAAACTATAGAAGTTTATTGCAACAGCCAAACCAATGGAAGTGGGTCGCTCAAATTAGGTATCAATTTGATTTCATGTCTTAAAAGCTCTAATACATCATTATGAAATAACAGCGAGTTTATAAAAAGCACAATAACTCGCTGTTATTTCATAATGATGTAATAAATGTAAGTTCTAAAACGTGAAATAATTGAACGGTTCCCCTATTCCAATTATTATATACTTATGGAAATGTAAAAGATGACGACACGTGAGACGAAGGAACAGTCAAAACAATGACCTGAAAGGTGAGAATCGGAATCCAAGAAAGAAGGCGAGGACAGTTAAATCTGCAGGTAAGGTTATTGTGTCAGTTTATTGAGATGCGCATGGGATAATTTTCATTGATTATCCTCAGAAAGGAAAACCAATCAAGGACTAGTATTATCCAAACTTATTGCAGCGCTTGAATGATGACATCAAGAAAACACGGCTACATTTGGCGAGAAAGAAGGTTTTATTTTACCAAGAAATACATCAATTTACAAATCCGTTATTGCGCTAGCCACAATCAATGAGTTTGGATTCGAATTCTTCCTCAAGCACTAGATTTAGCCCCATCGGATTATTTTGTTTCCATACTTGAAAATATGATAAAAGATTTGCCATCAATTAATAGCTGGAGTCTGCGGTTGATAGCTATTTTGGTCGAAGACTCACTATAAACAGAGTATTCAAACTATTGAAAATCGCTAGGAAAAGTGTATCGAGCTAAAAGGAGAATATGTAGGGAAATAAACATTTTTTTTTCAAAATCTTTTATCTTCTTTGCTAGGTCGGATATTTCTGGTTCTATACGGGTATACATATAAAAAGTAAATGGACAAGATGTGTAACTAAGAATTATTTGCAGAACTTGAAGGAAATATAAACGAAACGTCAAGTACTTAAATGATATACACTTATTTTACAGTGAAGCCAATAAAGTGTGAATGATGCGGAAACCTAAGCGTCATATTTGGTTTGAAATATGTTGGTTACATAAATGCTGAGACTATATGTTTCTAAGTATTTTGCTAGATGAGAAACTAACTAGGTCAAATCATTGTGACTAACTTATTCACAAATTATCTGTAACATAGCCCGTTACTGTAAAGATAAACGTTTCTTTAGATTACAAAGTAAATCAATTGAACGAATGAGATTTGGGAACCCTATCTTAGAGCAAATAGAAATGCATTTACCGCTTAAATAAAAGCATGTTCTTAACCATATATATTGATACCAGAGGAATTATATTATTATATTGTGTAATGTATAATATTATATCTGTTTAGTATAGATTACGTATGTAGATAAATAATTATTATTATTCTGCTCGTATTTAAAAGAAAGATTAGATACGTAAACAAATATCATTATTAACCCTGACAATTAAAATACGTTTTGTATTTAAACATAAGCTGACATGAATTCGGTTATTCCAATGCGTTTAGCTTTATCGCTCCACATACGTTTGAGTAGGGATAATGAGTCACATATCTCTAATTAGTAACCTATCTCTACTGAGTCGCCGCAATGACTGTTTGTTGTCGCATTGAATGGTATGTGAATGCGTGTATATAGTAAATGCGTACTGTGAAGGTATGTCGCGCCTCACTGCTAAGCGCATTTATTCGCCCCACTGCTGCATAATTGTTAATGTTAATAAGATTTAGAAAGGATGTACGCACACACAGGAGCGTGCATACGTGGTGCACTGCTGGTTTTGACTATAGCTCGTTGTTATGTACTCGCTGCTGGTACGTAAGACTGCGATATGTAAGACTGCTGCTGGTACACTGAATTAACGGGCAAAACCGTACCGCGCCGTAAAGCAATAAGTATAGGACTTCATATGACCCATACAACAGAGTAAAAATTGAGCAAGGCTCATGACTATAAATAGCGCGATTTTTGGTATCAGAATTTAGTTCCTGTTTATTACATTGCATGTATATTGAATAGCTTTGCTTCACTTCCTACCATTCCTTGCCTAGAATATTGTTAATGATTCTCCATGATGTTTTGGTTTTATTGTCGGATTGTATGAATAATTTTTTTTTTCGTTTTTAATATAATATCATATCGTATTTTGACAGATTTAAATAATGAGTTAAAAGCTTCATCGTGTGAGTCAGTACTTGCAAAATTAGCTTTTTATTTTTATGTTCTATTATTTCCTGACTCTGATAAACACATTTAAATCGCACCGTGACGAACGCTTTTTATTGGAAAATGTTTATTGAAATATGTTGAAATATATTAATAACAGCCCGATATTTCTTATCAACAGTTGATATAGAAAAAACATCGCTAAAATTCTCGCCGCGTATATCGGCGCAAAAGTAACAACGCTTCTTTCATTGAATATACGCTGTTTTGTTATTGGGGAACACAATTTGTCGATTATCGATAATTATTTGTTAGTAATTGTGCTCTATGGTCTGAAAACGTACAACTTATTACTTTCGTTGTATAGTTAATATTAGTATCAGTAATGATATTGTCGATACATGTTTTAGAACGTACTGTGATTCTAGTATATTCAAAAACAGTAAACTTTGCGCCGTATGATTCTAGGAGACCTTTAAAGTATTTAGACTCATCGTTTTCCGACATTGAATCAATGTTAAAATCTCCAGCTTTAAAAACTGTTTGTGTTTGTTAAGAAAGGTAAGAGCGATTCCATGTGACGAAGAAAAACGCCCGAGCCACATGTTGGTGGCATGTACACATAGCGCAATGAAAGTTTTAGAGCCCCCTTTAACTTCGGCCGCAGAACACTCAAATTCACATGTAACACTTAAAGTATATAGCTGTACCTCCATGCTCCTTTGTAGGTCTGCAAAAGCTATCAATGAGCTTGAAATTATGCGGATTGGTAAACCGAATTTGATTTTTATCGAACCAATGTTCCGAGATACATAAAACCGAGCATTGTTCATTCTCTTCAATGAAATCTTCTAGTTTATTTACTGAATTACTTAGGTACTGAATATTTAGATGTAGTAGCTTGAATGATTGAAGTTCATAACTTTATTTGATTTTTATCGAACTGTCGATTATATTGTCAATTGCACTCTTGTTGATTGTTGAAAATTTCGCGTCGGGGCAGATGCTTCTACTACTTTAGAAAAACTTGATGCACTTGAAAACGATTACTGAATGTATTCCCTGGTCCAGAAAAGGGAATCCTTAACCATTTCTTCGTATTCGACAGGTACACCGACCTTGAATCCTGTATAGGACCCATTTTCAATTTTTGGTTTAATCGATTCGACAATGTAATCCGTCTGAATTTTCTTATGTACAGAATGCACACACATCCTCAGGTTTTACGGTTTCTTGCAAAAGAGACACAGGAAGCCATCTTTTGCCTGTATTGCTCAGTACCGGCAATTCAGAATGGTCCCCTGCACCTTTAATTAAACTTTTGTTTTTAGATCCATTTCTATTACGCTTCGACACTACAGTAACCCAGTTATTTTCTTAATAAACACCCAGTATATCCGTATTGTCATGCGAAACGTTTTCTTGGTTTTGTTAGCATTATGGACTTCGTATATAGAAATACGGGCTTCGTATAGAGACGTTGGTGCTCTCCACTCCCATCCACTATTAAGAGACTGCATTGGGAACAAAATAATATGCGTTGGCTTGCTCTCGCTGCTGCTATGTTAGCTAACTGGTTCTACTGTAACGTATGAGTAATGCCGAGAGAGTAATTGTGTGTTGTGTTCCACATAGGCTTGAATTAATACCGAGGTTTGCATAGGATTTTGTGAGGAGACCGTATCATGGCGTAAATGTCGTATGGTTGGCTACACACGGACCGTTAATATAAAAAAGTAAAAGCAAAAGTTGAGTGACGACTCAGGCTTATATTAACGATATTTTAAATAGAACTATTTAGTTCCAATTTTGAGAACGCGAAGACAAGACAACCAGCAGCAGCCAGCTGAGCAACCAGCTAATCCGAGACAATGAGCAGAACGACAATCGCCGAGATTATAACACATTTGGTGAGCGATTTTATGTACCATACTCAGTTTTATCCCACGTAACTTTCAGTAGTTTTGTTTCGATGATAAATATATATTTGTTCCCTTCTCGAAATATAAAAGGCAATCCTCGTACTAAGCGCTCTGAAATTTACTGAATGTACCAATTGCATAAGAATAACGAATACAATATAAGAAAATATATTTTCGTATTTTTATATGTCCTTGGTACATAAAATAACGAAGATTATCAGTATATTTGTCTAGATACAAGACATAAAATTCCAAATCAAGAGTGATATATATATGGCCACTGTTCTCTCGATTTCTAACAGACTCATCCAACGAGGATCATCACTTAAGATAACTTCCAGAAATACAGAAAAGGGTTGAAACTATCGTCTTTCACTGATTTTTACGACCCAAATGTTTATCATTTGGAATTATTTGTTACGTATTCTTTTCGTATGTTTTCTATTCTTATGGACAATCGTTTTGTAAGCGTATCTTATCCGAATTAATCTGTTAGAATATTTTATTCTGTGTGGTCAAAAGAAGTTAGATAATATTTGTAATATTTTTAACTCAAATCGACATAAAAATTTTATTCTATCAGCAATATTGAAGGAGAATGTATTTATATTTCATATAATTGATATTTTCACAAAAGAACGAAGTATTTCTTTATTTTAGAAACATAATGCTTTAAAAAATCCTTAGAATCAAATCGAAAGAATTTTTTCAAGAATTTTCTTTGTATAATAACGAAAATTCTTTCATTAATATTCCAATAATAATTATAAATATTAATTTACAAATAATTTAATTAATTATCAGTCGATGTCGTGTACTATAATGATAGTTATATTGATATCGCCTCGTAGACATTTAATCGCATTATTCATGTTGAATAAACTTTTCAATATGTCGTAACTTTATTGTTTGCACTTTAAATTAAGTAATGTACGATAAGCCCTCGTTTCGGACTTTAGTTCTTCTCAGGCACGTGTGTTTTTACCAATGTACCATTAGTCAATTGAAACAGCATTATGATGGAAGTTGGTTATTTCAATTGATTAACGGTACAATGATAAAGATATACCATTTTTGAGCATAGTGCCTGTAACAAAATGTAAGAAGTAAAGACTTAAACATTAGGGAAAACAATTTTAGGAGGAAAGATACACCAAACGAAACGGCTATGGAATTTGCGAAAGAATTAGCCCAAGCATGCGATAAAACAATGCTAAAGAGGCAGCGGATAGCTCAAAAGAAAGCTACCTACTGGTGGAATGACAAAATTGCAGAACTTAGACAGAAATGTCTATAAACTAGGAGACGACTATATAGGCAGATACAGAAATGCTGCAAAGAGCACTGCTAATTAGAATTAAGCACAAGAAATGAGCTCCGAAAAGAAATAAGCAGAAGCCAGAAGATAAGTTGGAAGAACTTACTTGGAACACTGGAACACGACACGTGGGGACTTCCATATAGGATGATATTAATAAAATAACTGATATGAAGAAATAAAATATCTACCAATATCGTCAGTATAAAAAAGAATTTTGTCCCACCCAACAACTTGCAAATGTAATTAACCTAATTCAAAAATACTCGATAATAACAAATAGGAGGAAGAGCAAAATGTTCTAGGCCTCATCGGCAGATCATTTCCATGATACGTTTCTGTTTGCAGATTTGCCTTAAGCCACCCTGAACGAAAAAATGTCAATACATACAGATTACAAAAACACGTGCCTGATGAGGAGCAGATCTCCGAAACGAGCGCTCGTCGTACTTTCCTCATCAGTTGACCATGTTATAGCCAAGGTATTGCAGGTTCCCTTGGCTGTAAAGCGAATGCTATAGCATATATCTTATCCGCAAGCTATCAGCTTACCATAATTCTAAAAGTATTCCATTAATTACCAGTTCCAGGCTGAAGAGGATGATAAATCCTAAAGCCCCCTTTAAATAAACTCTCCAATCTCCCAACAATATACAATCCCAACAGGGAGTTTTAGTTAGGGTAAAAATCCCACAATGTCGGATGCATCGGGCATTCTTCGCCTTTTATAGGTTTCTCCAGTTCTACGTAAAATAAAAAAAAAACCACAGAGGTCAGTCGAAAAAATAATTTTAGTGCCAAGTGAGTTTATTCTAACGAAACGAATTAATGTCATTATCAATATATTTATTATCCAATTATACCACATAGTTTCTGAAACCTCGTTTTGGCAAAGGGTTTCGTCATGAAATCGGCAAGTTGATCGGCAAGAGCACATGCTTTGTCTAACTATGAAATTCAGGTTTCCCAGTTAGTCGAATCGTGTTCTGATCTACTTTCAACTTTTCCATGTAATATGAGCCCCACTGGCCCAGCATTTAGATCATCTTGTGCGTAATCTGCAATTTATAGAGGAGACTTTCAAAGTTATTACCACTGTTAATATTTGTATCGCATCATACCTCACTACTCAGGCTCGTCTTAAACTGTATTCATATCTGGAGCATCTTGGAGAACAAGTATTGTACTATGATACGGATTCAGTGATATATGTTTGTCGAGAAAATTAATATGATCCTCCAACTGGAAAATGTATCGGCGATATGACCAACGAACTAGAAGCAAATAGTCCTGAAATTTATATTACTGATTTTTTTTTGTGTCGGGCGGAAGAAGTATAGTTATAAACATTCTGTGCAGAAGATAATGAAAAATATAGTTTAACGGATTTGTAGTTTGATGTACCCTAAATGTACCACAATGCTTAGTGCCTTGCAGATATTTAATTTTTTTAAAAACCAAATTGCAGTGTTTGGCTTGGCTTCTCAAGAGACTAAGTCACTCTGCTAACAGTGTAAGCTAGATATAGTCGTATTGCTAATATTAAAAACATCAAACTTCCAACTGCTTCTCGAGAGAAGACATTTTTTGTAGGTAGACTCTTGGTGATTTCTCCTAGAATATAAGGCATGTCCACCATATTCGCATTTCTCATATTAAACTGATAAATGATCTTTTGAGTATAACCTAGTTGATGCATAAAAATGCTATCTGTTCTTTACTCTATTTGGATTTCAAGAAAACTTTCAGATTGACCGACGGTTATTTAATTATTTTCGTTGCTAATGAAGAGGCATACATGTGCATTGTATTGTTCAAGTCCAAGTTTGAGCAGAAATTGAACCAATTTTATATTCCACCATCTGCACTCTTGTTTCAAACCTTAAAAACTTTTTAATAGTTTACGCGTCCTGGTTGTTTAGTATATATCTCTTTATTAAATTGAGTGTCAAATAGAAATGCCATAGAATTTAGCATCGAGTTGTTTGTTTTAAATTTTCATTGGCGGCAACGGCAAGTACAGTGGTCCGAGACTGAATGTTTCTTCGTAATCTATGCCATATGTTTGGGTTATTCCTTCAAGTTTGATTTGATGCGATTTTAATGTTTTTTTTTTTTGAAATATAATTTCTGCCGCATTTTGAACAATTCTACGTATACGATCGAATCTATAGTTAAAAACTTGCTTTCCATTTGTCAGAAAGCTTCATAAAATTAGTAATCAGTTGGAAAAAATTCATATGCAAAACGGAAGGAATTTTATATTAAACTCTGGCAATTCACGTGGATTAGAAATTTTTTATTGATTCTGTGACAACAGGCCCTGGAGGAGAAGCAATTGAGCTGATCAAGAAAACCTTAGAATATGTATTAGACATCAATATTTAGCATCAATGTCTGATAAGAAACCAAGTGCCAAATGAATGGAAGTCAAATAAAAGTTCAAAATAGGAGTGCAATATCTACCGAGGCATAAGCATCATCCTTCGTACGCAGTCGAGCTTAGTGACGTCTGCTCAGATCGGGGCTGCATACAGAATTATAGAGTGTGCCCTCTCGTAGAGTAGTTTCCTTTTCTCGGTATGTAGGCCTTCGACCCTAGGCATCAATTTACTTAGTTGGTTTATCCGCTGCATGGTCTTAGCCCTGGATACTCGCATATGCTCTGAGAATCTGAAACTTATGTCAATTTGTACACCTAAGTATTTAATATGCGCCTGGAATTGGATTTTATGTTCCACTACCGTAACTTATGGCGAGCGTACTCTCCGTTTTCGTGGGTGCGAGTACCAGATCAGCCGCTCTCAGCCACTCAACTATATTGCCAACACCCTATTTAGTTTGTCCTCTAGAGTTTCTCTGGACCTGGCCTTTCCCAATACTGCGACATCGTCTGTGAAAGAAATTTGTAGCCTTTCGAACACTATCGCTTCTAGCAGCTTTGCCAGTGTCGATAGCAGACATATTGGCCGGTATGATCTAGGGTCGTTCGGCTTCTTGCCGCCTTTTGGTATTAAGATTACGTCGGCTTCCATGAACTTTGCAGGGAACGTACTGTTTGTTAAGCAATTGTTGTAGATTGCAAAATGGATCCGAGTAGAATGCTACTGCGATCTTAACTACTTCACTCGGAATTCCGTTTAATTCTGGAGCTTTACCTGTTTTCAGCCTCAGTCTTCAATCTCAGTCTTATCACAATCAACGATAAAAAAGTGGATATTTCCAATGTTTCCTTCCTAACGTTTACGTCAATGTCTCAGTGGGGAGACTGTATGGGCGGATTCTAAAAGAAAGGATTAAAGATCATTAAGAAGAACCAGAATATGAGAGCATGTTCAGAGCAGGCCGATCTTGTATGGATAATGCTTTCTGTCTCAAATAAATAATCAAAAAGAAAGTGACACGCGGAAGATCATCATATGTAGTTTTCATTTATTAAAAACAAGTACGACTCTGTGTCCATCAAAACACTCTGGGAAGCACGTTATTACTTTCCAATTCCATCTACTTACATCATCGCTCTGAAGAAGTTATATAAAAGCACTACCAGTGCAGTAAAAGTTAGCAAGAACCTTTGTGCAAAATTTCCAGCAACCAAGGGACTGCGACAGGATTGCTCCATTTTGCCTACACTTTTTACTGAAAGTAAAGCCTACACAATACTGAAAGTTTCTTTATTTAAAGTCCTTATTTCCTTATTTCAAAGGAATCAAATGAAAATTTCAAATAAGTCGCTAACATTTGACGTAGTTAGTATGTATCTATGGGTTAGTATGTGGTTAGTATTAGATGTGGTTAGTATGTGGTCGATGGGTTAGTATGTATCACTATTAAGAACTACTGATTGAACATAGACTAGAATATTAAAACATTTCCTAAGTCGAACAAAACTAAGGTGAAAACTCAAGTGAGAATAGTGTAAGTGGAGGAGATTAAGAAAGCAATCCAAAACATAAAAAATAATCGACCTCCAAGTCCTGGAGGAGAAGCAATTGAGCTGATCAAGAAAGCCCTGGAATGTGTATTAGAAGTGCTAGCATCAATATTTACAAGATATTTGCCACAAGATATTTGATAAGCAACCAAGTACCAAATGAATGAAAGAAAAAATAGTTCAAAATAGAAGTGCAATAACTACTGATGCATGAGCATTACCCACTCAGTGGGGAGACTATGGGCGGATTCTGAAAAAAGGGATTGAAAATTATTAAGAAGAACCAGAATATCAGAGCAGAGCAGAGCATCTTCAGAGTAGGCATATCTTGTATGCATAACGCTTTCTGTCTTAAATAGATATCAAAAAGAAAGTGATATGTGGAAGATCATCACATGTAGTTTTCACTGATTAAAGAATGACAACTCTGTGCCCATCAACAAATTGTGGGAAGCACTTAAATACTTTCCAATTCTATCCACTTACAATAACGCCCTGAAGAGGTTATACAAAAGCACTACCAGTGCAGTAAAAGTAGGCATGAAACTTTGTGAAAAATTTGCAGCAACCAGGGGATTGCGATAGGTGTGCTCCATTTTTCCTACCCTTTTTAAAACTTACATCAGCAAAGCACTAAGGCACTGGCAGAGAAAATGTGAAAAAATGGGATTAGAAATAGATGGAAATTACCTAAATGTCCATTGGAGATCCACCTATGCACATTGTGTGCGCAAAGTGGCAGAATAAAGTCAATTGAAGAAATAAATATTTAGGCATTACGATTACCAGTATTAGAACTGATGGGCATGATATTTGAAAGAAAATAACAACTGACAAAATAATTGCACAAACGTTACATCCTATTTTCTGAAACCCAAAAATTAGCAACCAAACAAAGACACCCTTATACAAAACCATTCTACAGAGCACAATAACATATGGTTCCGAGGTTTGGGTGCTAAACAA
This sequence comes from Adranes taylori, assembly GCA_009867245.2. Classification (NCBI taxonomy): domain Eukaryota; kingdom Metazoa; phylum Arthropoda; class Insecta; order Coleoptera; family Staphylinidae; genus Adranes; species Adranes taylori. Next base: position 24,750 of record WYDF02320377.1, read on the forward strand.
TAGAGAATGCCAATTACTTTTAGCATTGGAAATACATTTTTGGAGAGATGCTGCAGAGTTTTCCAACTTGAACATGTCACCAACATCAATATCAGACACCGGATGAAAGTGGATTATAACATCACAGATGCCATTGAATCTAAACAATTTGCGTGCCAAGATCACCTGGATGGCCGACGAAAGGTGGCTAAGAAGAATTCACGACTGGTCTCCTTATGGAAGCAGAGAGAGAGGGTAGTCCTAGAATGAGCTGGAACTCCAGGATATACCATGTAGAAAAGATAATTAGAAGAATTAGACTGGGAGAATCAAGGAAAATGGAAAATGAGATGCGGAAACTAGCTAATATAATATATATTTTTCCTCATTTATGAATTAATAATAGTACGAACGAGAGCTTTTATGTTGTGAGCCATTAATATATTTTGACTTTATATTTGATGTACAATTTTTGTTAGGACTATGGCAGTTTTTGGTGGTCGGATTCGCATTTGACACCTCGGAATTGTCCTACTAAAATACATATTCTGTATTTACTTATAATTATGCTCTGTCATATGACCCATCTAAATATTTTACTCCAAAAAACTCTGTGGCTAAAAACGTTTATGAATTTTTGCTCAAGAGCATTTAATTGGAATTTATATTTCGTTGCTCAGTGATAATAATTGATTATGACAAGTATAACTGAATTCAAACCAAATAGTATGATAAACCGTTTGCATTAGATAATCATCTAAAAATAAATAAATGATCCTATAAATAAATGCAGGTATTGTTATCAGAAATGATCACTCATTTATATACATATACAAGTGTTATTTACTTTTACAACAGCGAATAATTTCCTCGCGTGGAATTCGTTGCATTTCGGTCTAAAATGTCTTTTAACCATAACTGGCAGACAATAAAATCTCTCTTCTGTATCTCTGATGCCTGAGTCTGCTTGAACTTAAACAGTAATTCTGATTATCATATTATCTGATCGAAAACGGTCGCTGGTGTCACATCAGTATGTCGTCATCATAATATTAAAATGGTAGCAGTTGTGTGCATCGTATTTTCTTTGTTTTGTCTTTATTTCCATCAAATTCCAACATGTGGTTATGTATCAGAGAACAGATATCAGAGCAAAATTGATTTCATTCTAACTTACAATGGAAATGGGAATAATTTTTTTATATGGGTAACCTTGTTAATTTTTTACAAAAATGAACGACCCAAAAATAATTCGACCCAATTTTTGAAACATTTTTGATAATATGTTGGTAGTATATCAAAACATCGTATTTGAAGTCTGCAATAATATTTTTGAGGTTACGAAAATTGCGGTACACGTATGTTTTGCTTGCCATTAGTCACCCACATTCGTCCACTGCAGGACGAATAAGCCTTCCGGGTTTGCTTCCACACTTTTCTATTCTATGCTTCTCGTATCCAATTTGTATGTATACGTCTGATATCATCTCACCATCGTGTTGGTGGTCGTCCCCTATTTCGATATGTGTCTTGGCTCGGCCTTCACTCTATAATACGCTTGATCCTAAATTCTCGCAATGTGTCCCGTCCAATTCCGTTTTAAGATTGCACTTCTATCTTCTGCGTCAATTAGTCTAGTTCTTCTACGCAGATCAATATTTGTGAGTCCCAGCATTATTGACCTTTCAATTGCACGGTGTGCCACTTTGATTTTCTTCACAACCTTTTTTGTTATTGGTAAAGTCTCATTTTGCACATTAATTTTTAGTCCGACGTATGGGAGGTTGAATTGAATTTTAAAATTGTTGTCGAATGATCAAACCGGCCTACCATTAAACCTTTGTAATCTGCAAATCTTAAGTGTGGAAGGGTTTCATCATACATGTTAACACCAAGTTTATAGATTTGAAAATATATTCATCTAAATTTGTGAACAGTTTCGGCGAAATAGTGTACCCTGCCGAACTCCTTTGTTTATTTTAAATTTATTTGTGCACTCATGTACTCTTACATTAGCCGTAGCATTCTCGTATATGGACTTTATTATTGAAGTAAATCAATGGTCAATTCTACTGTCGGACAGGGATTTACTATGAGATTCTTCAGAAATTGCCATACTTTGAACGAAAGCCGGCCTGTTCCCTTAGCTGATAAAGGTCTAGTTTTGCATTTAATCCGTTTGTGATGATTCTGGTAAACAACTTATACACATGAGAAAGTAGACTAATAGAACGGTAGTTTGCAAGATTTGCGATGTCCCCATTTCTATGTATTAAGGTGATGGTTGCTTTTCTCTATTTCTGTTGTATTTTACCCTGGATAAGGCTTTCTTAAAATAGTACTTCCAGTCTTCGGAGTACCTTATCACCCCTGCTTTGTTAGTATCGATGATTACTCCGTCTCATTCAGGAGATTTATTGTTTTTCATTTCCGGGGATTTGGATCTTTTAGTTCGTGATTTTTGGAATTTCCTAAGAGCCTTGATTCATAATCTTGGAAATCAGATCGCGGCTAATGTCATCCTTCTCTGCAGCATATAGTTCTTTATACCCAAAACCAATACTTGTCACGTCATGTAACAAGCAAATTAATAAAATAAATGCTCCTAAGACTGACACTGAAGAAATAGTTTTAGAGACGGAAATGCCTGTGCATATTAGGAAGGCTGACAATTATTATGCTGATATGAAAATTTATTCGGAGTTATCTAAAATTGATTCAACAATGGACGGTACTGCTTTCAACAAAATCTGCCACTACCTGCTTGTTCAAGTGGAAATGTCTTTTATAAGATACAGCTCTGGGTTTTTAATTTTTCATTCACGTAGGTAGCAGCAGAGAAAGTTTTACATGTACTAGGAAACGTTAGGTGGTAAAGGACAAAATGAAGTTGCTACTTTCTCGTTATTTATTTGGGATTAACAGTTACCAACTTGTTATGGTCGCGTTGTCCATACGCGACGCGACCATAACAACAGTCAGTTCGATAATAGGCCCACGCCCGAAACTCGAGTCACAAAATAAGTGATATATAATAGTGCTTACGACGTTTTACATATATAAGATATTTATAATGGAGCACGTAACAAAGATAATACAGTATATATATATATATATATATATATTCCTATATATTCACAGTTATAGGAATATATATATATACATATATATATATATATATATATATATATATATATATATTCCTAAAACTGTGCAG
>WYDF02320378.1:0-14462 GCA_009867245.2 Adranes taylori
TATATACAACTTTAACCATGACATAGATATTCTAAATCTTCTCGTGCCTTTTGGTGATATAAATTTATTCAACAAAACATCAACTCACTTTCTTTCTTTATCTACTTTGAAAGTTATGCGTATAGCAAGGCTGTATTCTTCTTTTGTTCCATTTTACAGGAGTTGAGTACAATCAATGTTTAATCAAGTTGAATTCATCTTGTGGAAACCAATTTTCTTTTAAGTGCTTAATAAGTACAGTAAGTAAATTAATTTAATGAAAAGCATTTCTTTTCTTTACCGATTCTTATGTAATTATCATTCTTACGATTGAACTAAGAGTCGTGTTATATTTGAAATAGCCAATCCGAAATCTATTCAAAAATCATTGAGTATTTAAAGTTCTTTATCGTTATAGCGCTTGTTATAAATAGTATTCCACAAACTTATTGCATTCATCATAGAGTGAAATGATTTCTCAAGGATTCTGTTAATATGGAAGAACATCCTTTTTCTTTTACGTGCATAAACCCGATATCTATTCATATGAAAGCGTCTTGGTAGGACGGGCGTGCCAGAATGATATACTAAGCCCGCTCTGGAGGGTGGGGATGAGTGAAGGGGAATGTCATATAACGAGTGGTCGCCTCCGAGCAGCTGGATATTTCGGACAGGATTTGTCGCTAAAGTCGGTTAGGTCACCCCGTGCAATCTAAAATGCAGCGTTGGGTAGAACAACGGATAGCGATCAAGTTTTGCGCCAAACTTGGAAAGACCGCAGAGTAAATTTGTTACAATAATTAATACGGCTTTTCACAATGATTACCTTTCGAATAACAAGTCTACTGGTAACACAAAGCTTTTTTGAAGGCCGTTAAGGGATGAGCGATGAACCCCGCGCTGGTCGGCCATTCACGACTAGTACTGACTCACACGTGTGAGAGATCAGTTGAACTCGCACCCTCGTTTAAGTATTCCTTTAGTGGCAAAGACATATTCCAAAAACTAAAATTGTTCACAAAATTGTGAGGAACAATTTGGAGATGCGGAAACTGTGTACGAAGCTGTTGCCCATGGTAACGACCATGAAACGTGCCAAGAGCTTTTCGACCTGTGTGAAGAAGACCCCCACTTTTTAGACAACGTGATCAGAGGAGTCGAGTCCTGTTTGTTCGAGTACGACCCCGAGACAAAATGGCAAAGTGCTGAGTGGTACACGTCAGGGTTCCCTCGCCTCAAGAAGACCATAATGAGACGGTCAAAAATCAAGACCATGCTTTTTGTATTTTTCGACATCAGGGGGCAAAAAATTCTACGTGGAAGTGTACTCGAGAGACTAAAATGCAGGGTTTAACGCGCCCGGCCCGACATCGCGAAGGATTGGATAATTCACCATGCCAATACGCCAGCGCACTCAGCCTTTATTCCGACCAACCACTTGGCCAATGTAGATGTGCCAATGCTTCCTCAGCCTCCCTACAGTCCTGACATGGCTCCCCCAGACTTCTTTCTTTTTCCGCGTTCGAAAATTCTCATGACAGGTTACTATTTAGGGACGGTCGACAACATCAAAGAGGCTTGCACCAAGGCTTTAAAGGACTACCGTGACGTCACCGATGCCTGAAAATCTCGCTGGCGGCAATGTATCTGATGGACAGTACTTTGAATCCTTTTAAGGATTTGTACGATCTGATCAATAGGTATTTTCTTGCTTTATTGACATTACTTTCCGGACAAAGCCTGTATATATAATCAATATTTATTGGGATCATTAAATTTTTATTACAAAAAAATCAAACATATTATACAAAAGCAAAATAAACTGTAAAATAAACCATTTATTCAAAGGCCATGTTTTTTTATTCTCATAAACCCATTTTATTTCTATATAAACCATTTCTAACCTCACGCCATCCTATCCAATATACATTCTTCACCAATCAGTCAGTCCCATCATGCGCACTTTCATCTTATTACTTTCACTTTCATTCCCTCTGCACACTTAATTTCCAACTTGTCCCAAACAATGTTGAAGGTCAGTGGGAAGTTGAAGTTGGCCTTTCAGATTGCATCAAATATTAAAGTAAAATCTTTCGAGTAAAAGATTAGAGTAAAATATTAGAGTGATTTTAGATAAAGTAAAATCAGAAAGATTAGATTATTGTAGGAACGGTGTAATGTAGGTGACACTATTGCGCTGTATATGGTGAGTTCAAAACTTAATTAAAAATGATTACCTATCACTTGGTGTTCTGGAAGAAATAGCGCAATAATAAAAAGAAAAACGGAAAATGCCTGGCTACCATTGAAAATAATAAGAGATATCTATTATGAGAGATATTATAAGAGATATCAGGGTTTTAAAAAACTCAGTCCTATTAAATTTTTAATTTGATATGTTTTTCATAATACTTAAGAAAAAGAATCCGCAAAAAATTATATCCTCCACCAATCATGACACACCTAAACAATGCTAGAATCTGGAATTATACACTATTATTGGTATGATATAAGAACGATGTGTGTTATTCCTGTAGTTGTTTTCTATTATTTACAAACATTCCATATTCATCATGATAGATATCTCAGGCAATGTAGACAATAAAAAAAACATTATAATAGGCCACATGTTTCGCGATAATAAATTTGTACGTATAAAAACGTTCCTCCCCCCTTCCATCGCGCAATGTACATAAACAGGTTTTGGAATAAGTTTGGCCCATATTTGTGCCGAAAATGTTCGTGAACTGAAAGTAAATGATCCTCGTTCCAAAATAGTTGACGCACGAACATAACCATAAACGCACCCTTTATGATAACCTAAGGTTCCAACATTCTCATTATTTTGAAAACTTATTACATAGTACCTAATTAATATTTAGAATATATCATATTCGTTTCTCCAAATAACAATTCTACCAAATCTCAAATTTAAGTATTGCTCTTCATTTTAATTCACTTAAAATATATACTGGTATGGACTAAACTTTAGAAAACATTTCAGAGTTTTTAATGTCGTTACGTAAAGTAATATTGTAATAGAAGAATAACTTTGACAAATTAAACACTTTGATAAATTCTTGAATAACTTTGATAAAATCTTTGACAAATTAAACACAATTACACAATTATTTTGCAAGAAACAAACTGCTTAGCGGAATAGAACCATCGAGTATTGTAATTCATATATTCTAAACAATGAAATCGCGCTAAAAGAGCTGATAATCTGAGATACGCTGTTAGAAATATGAAACTCCAAGAACCAATAAGAAATGCTAATCTGGGAGCTTCTTTAAGAATAAATTACAACAGCTACTAACTTTAACCAAAAAGTTACTAAAAATCAATCAAACATTACCAAAAACAAAATTAAATATAAAATTCGACAATATAAAACAAAGTAATTGTGAAACATTTCATTTGGAATATTCATATTACCTTAAACAATAATGAATTTGGAACAGGAATCTCGAAAGATATGGAGATAGATTATTAAGTTAAAACTAAATTAAATTAGAATTTCGTTTCGTTGTTGGAGTCCACATCTAATAGTAAAGGTTCTTAACCTTTTTAGAATCACGGAACACTTACAATTTGTCATATGTGGAACCGTGTCGAAAAATAAAACAAATTTCGTCAGAATTTTAACATTGTACATCTATATTTTTTTTTAATCAACGTAGGAAGCATCGTTTGGATAAAATTGATAAAGAACAGTATTAAAAGATGAATTTTAAATTGTTTTTAATTTATATTTCTGTAAATGTATTTTGAAAGATACTTTTAAAGCGAGCGGAAATAAAAAATTCGTCAAATTTCACCTCTTTTTGTAACTAAAACTTATATCTTCTAATTATGGATTCATTTTTAAACTTTAGCGGAACGTAGGGAACACAAGCGTTCCTCGGAACACTGGTTCCAGACAATTAAAATTTTAGTATTCCAAGTAAATGGAATATTTTGGAATATCCAAATTTCAATTGCCAAAAACTATGTAAGTCTAAAATACGATCTAAGATAGCTATATCCAGTTTTTTAATAACGAACAGGATTAGAATGCTGATGTTATCAAAAATGCAGTCAAAAATTTCCATATATGGATTAAATCAAATAGGAATAAAAAGCTGGAGAAAATTTGAAACAATATATTAATTTTAGAACTTACACTTAAAGAATGTGAATCAATTCAATATGTAGAACATGAATTTAGAACACAATTATAATAACTGTCTAAGTATCAAAATAGTTTCAGCTGCCCCATTCGCTTAAACAGAAAAATAGGCTTAAACAGACACTTAAACAGAAACGCTTAAACAGAAACATAATCCAAAGGTCCATGGCTGCCTGGGTTAAATATGCAACCACAATCAAATACAGCGCTATCTAATTCTAGCATTGATCATCTATGTAGCATTTATCAATCAGTTCTAGGTGCTATGGTAAGGAATAACTTGAGAGAGATAAAAGCAAAGAATGGAAAGAGAGAAAGAGAAAAAAGAGAAGATTAAGGTAAGATATACAAGTAAACAAGGCTAAAAGTTATACAAGTACGTACTATGCCGTTTTACTTGCTATTTTATTTGAAGAAAAAGTTGAGTACGCACTTGCAAATTGCAATTTGTTTTATACTTTTAAACGTAGATTTTATATAACAAATAAAATATCTGCAACAACATCTAAGATTATTTAATAAAATGTATGTTGATATAAACATGCCTAAGATATAAATAATGCCACAACAAAAGTTTGTCCTACCAACAATTGTTGATAAGTTTATATTCTATAATGTCCCGTATCGGACATTGTTATGTGGTAAACTTAAAATTTAGTAAAAGGAATTATATTGCCAATCATTCTTAAATTTCGTAACATTTACAGCAGCAAAATGTGGTGCGGGTTTTTCCAGGGAAGTGTCCTTTCATGTACCAAGAAAATTGAGAAAAAAGTTTGAGGAAATATATGATCGAGTTTGACTTATCATATGTCCCATTAATACTTCATAATACCAATACATTGCAGTCATTGTCTTTACTAAAACTCATAAACTCCATCAAACACATTCTGATTATGAACAAAAGTTAAAATAAACATTCTTTTATGTTAAAATAAACATGGTATGAAGAAATTTATTTTCCATTATATAATATGATTTTGGAAACCCTGAGTACTAAACCTTTATGGTTTACAAGTCACAAAAAGGCGAATACGTTTCGTTTACATTTATACGTAGATACGTAACGATAACATCAAAGGCAGAAATGAATGCGTAGCATATGTTACCTAATAAATTTTACTAGCACAGTGAACCACAGATGGACTATTAAGAACGCGTTCAATGCTATTAAGGTTAACTATTTTAAAAGAGCTATACGGAAGTGAGTAGCTTTTCAAACACCTGATGCTTATCATGGAAAAGATATGGAAGTGGTTCTATGACAAATAATTAACATACATGAGGCGTGTTAATTAATAATGTAAACAATATTGCTGATATCTTTTAATTATTTAAATACATATTTTAATGATACATGAAAATAAGTTTATTGATGCCTAATCAGACGAAGAACAATATATTCTAAGATTTTCTGACTATAGTACGTACAATCGTGTAGTGAAATATTTTCACTACAAAGAAAAGTAAAAATAATCTTCTTGTTTCTGCTATATTTAATGAAGCACTTTTGTTCGGATCTATTTATTTGGAAACACCCAAAGAGGAAATAATTTTTTTTGAGTTATAATAATGGAGACATCTACCGTCACCTGTTACAACTAATCTTTTGTTACAACTAATTTTTTTGAGAATATTATCAACGAGCGAAGAACTATTAAATACATATCTTAAATCTAGTATGTTAGAAGCAAAGATCATAGCAATCGCAAATGATGTTTGCCAAAACTTAGATATTGTTGGATAGCATACCCATGAACTTGCCAACTCATTAATTCGCTAATCTATGAATCCCCTTGGTCCCAGCATTTGTCTACGCTGTCCACTTTGTCGCTGTCTTCGGTTGATCTTGACTAACCTTTTGGACAATTTCTAATATGCAATTTCAATTTCTAATATTATGGTATTTCTCACAGGGAACTTTTATAGGCAATTTCGAACTTTTAAGCGACGTCTGGCAGCTTCGCACGCCAGACTTCCCTGCACTGTACAACCAAACCCAACCTAACCTAAAGTAAATGGTTTAAACTAACCTCAACCAATTAAAGTTAACCCTAACGTACTAAATCCCTGAATTCGCGTACTCCGGTATATTTGCCTAAGGTGCGGACAGCTTTGTTATTCGCTTTGTCGCAGTCGCTTCTGACTCACTTATTGGAAAATTTCCAACGTATAGCTCCGCACGCCATACTGGCCTGCACTTTGACTGTTCCTAAGTACCTTTACATACTAAGTACTTAGACTTTTGATTAGAATTAGGGTTATTTAGAGTCTAAACATAAAAATATTGTCTAAATACATTTGTCTAAATTACTTTATCAATAAATTTGTCTAAATAGTCTTGCACCTTTCGAACACGATAGTCTACCCAACTGATATCCTAAATCACTATGACGACTAATAAATAAAAAACAAATAACATTGTTGATGCTCGCTAATATTCTATGAATAATGCCTTGTGGTTTATTATAAGTATTCTTAGTTTGTATTATAAACAGCAGATGCGTTGACTTGCTAATTACTATCTAATTAACAGTTGGTGTGTTTGCATATCTAATAATGCTGTAACTACATGTGTTCATATCTGATTACAGTTTAAATCTGTTACTACTGTTAGGATGGAGGCATAAATAATATAATCATAGTTGTATAATCACAGCTAACCGGGGGACTGATTTATGTGCCTAAATTTGGAACCTAAGCTAGGAGCGAGCCGTTAGACGCCAGATAATTAGTTATACAAATTCAATTTATTATTTTAATAGATACGTACAACAAATATCTTTAAAAAGAAGTTAGTCCAAGACGTATGGCCGCATTTCACCCATTATTATAAGGGATCATCAGCATTTTCTTTATTAAAAGCATCACGATCATAATATTTGAAAGACTCCGACAATGCAGTAGCCAGGTGTTACTAGAGATGAAAATTCATCTTATGTGTTATTAGTTTTTCAATGCAAACAGCACTACACTTGTATTAGATGAAATTGGTAATTCATGTTTTTAATTAGTTGTTGATAATTGTTGATTACAACAACCCCTTAAACACGCTAATTTCTCTTGTTCATACAGATGGCCGCATACCCGTTAGAACAAATATAATCTTTAGTGAATCTGCTTTTATTAACAAGCAAAGATATCGGCAGATATTAATTTCGTTTGTAATATTAAATAAAAATCTATCGATATGCTTGCTTGGCAATATAACCAGATTCACTACAGATTCTCTTTATTGTAACGAGTATGCGGCCATCTGGATGACCCAGGAAAAATAAGGGGTTTCTAATGACTCTATTATACGTGTTTAAGAGCTTCTAATGACTCTATAGTCTGTCTTCATTGCATTTAATATCTCTATAGACTGTTCAAAGTTGCCTGATCTCACCTACTTCTCATTTATGGTGTCAAAATACCTATGTCAACAGATAATTAAAAACATAAATTACCTATTTCATTTACAATTGTAAAGCTAGTGGCAAAAAATAATAATTTTTATGAATTATCATATTCGAATTTTCATTTCTAGCAATATCTAACTAGTGGTTTAGTGACTTGGTCGTAGTCTTTCAAATGATACAACCGTAATGCTCCTAATGAATATGTTGGTAATCCCTTGACTAATACGTGAAATGGCGCCATACGTATTAAATTAACCGCTTGTTTAAAACGTTTGTTGTAATAATGGAGATTACGTACCTATTAAATTAATATCAGTCGATATGTTTGTCTGTCAATAAAAGTCGATTCACTATAGAGTGTATTTATTCAATTTATTATTAAAACAATTCGTGGACGTAATCGCCACCCCATATTTCATATACTAGAAGTCCTACGTTTTGTTTTATCTTTCATAAAACAAAAGTTGAATCTATTAATCTTATAACTCGTCTATTAAATTCAATTAGCACAATAGTTTTTAGGCTAAATTAATTAAAATTAGTCTAACCTATAAATCGCCTACCCATTAATCCCCCGGTTCCCATATCTGCCTACGGCTTTTGACTCTCTTTTCGATTAATTTCTGAAATAGTAGTCTGGCGTGCTTCGCCAGGTTGGAGTCTGCGTCTGGCGTGCTTCACACACTAGACTGCCTTGGCCTTGTGAATTCGTTTATGCATGAATTCGCTTACCCATTAAATCTCTGGTCCCCATATTTACATACGGCGCGGACAGCTTCGCTGTCTCGCTTTGCCACGGTCAGCTATCGTTTTTGACTTACATTTTCCTCACTGCCGTTTTGAGTCACTTTTTTCCCGTGTCCACTATGCGCAAATTGAAATCCCAGGGTTTTACGTATGTTTTACAAGTATAATTTTTTAACTTTCATAAGAACTGAGATGCTTTATGTAGTACAATAGCCGTTTCCGAGAAATTTTACAAAACAAAAAACACCCTGTAAATTCGTTAAATTATAATTTTACAAAAAAATGATTCAAATAAAATTAAACGAGCTTTTAGTAGCCTATACAATATAGTTTATTCAACTATTCTATCTTTTATAGTTCCTGAGATATATTGAAAAGTTTGTAAAATTTTAAAAGTGGCAAAGTCGCGTTCTACACCAGCTTTAGGCATGGTACGAATTTCCTTCGACGCATAATACAAGATACTATATGCGATCAAAGTTTCAGTGTTCCAGTTTGAAAACTGAATTTCTGAATAAAATCATCATTTTGAACCCCTCCCAAAATTATAATATGCACCCACTGCACCCACTGATAACAACATTTATGCCATTGCAAAAGCGCCAAGTTATATGTCTTACAGTCTTACAAGTGTCATAAAACGAATAACATTTTTTCCTGTAATTTTGCAATCTTCAAAGAAAGCTGTCTCCATCAATTGCAAATATTGAAATTTTGCTATCAAAAGCCGTCTCCTAACGGTACATTGACAAATGTTCACGCTTTATAGCGACTATAGTATACTCGATAGACTGAAGTAAGGCAGTCGAACTGAATTGAAATAGTTACACACTCATACCTGATGAGACCGCGAAACGGCGAAACAAGATCTTGTCGTATGATAGTAACATTTTTCAATTTTGCAATTAAAATTACGTTCACACTAATCAGAATAATGTGATTTATTCGGTGCGAACATATATGGCTTTGTGATATAGCTAAAACCTGATGTCCAACTACCGATGATTTTCATTTGATATTATATGAAACTGAACAAGAACATTTTATTTAATTACAAATATTAATTTATTCTATTATTTTGATGAGGCGTTATTTTGTTTGAATGCGCGAATTATTTTATTTACAAGATAACAATATTGTCGGCATTAGAAAGTGTACATCCTGTATACATTGCTATCTTCAAGAACGTGTGAAATAAAAATGATTACATATTTTGACACTAGGGATATCAATAATTTCATACAATTTGTTGTACACGAACAAGCTATGTATTTATCCAATGACCTAAATATTGTACAATAAATCAATATAATAGGAGAAAAACAAAAACAGAGAGAAAAAGCTGTAGAACGTTCATACCAAATAAAAATAAACAGCGCTGTACATTTTGTTTACTGATAAACTGTCACTCGCAGAAGGATGTCTTAAAGAAATATATGTGTGTAGTGGACTGCGATAATATAATGCTAGAGCTTAAGTCTAAAGATATTTTGCTCCAGTTGAAGAGAATTTATATTTACGGCTTTTTTTCTCTAATACAACGACTAGTCTTTCTCTAGTCCTATTTTATTAAAAATACGATTCATTTACAAAAAAGCATAAACATCCATTATTTTAAATTCACATATAAAAAACACCAACGTACTTGAAAAGTAGACGATGGCGTTGGGGACGTGTTGTGGGAATGATCAAAGTGAAGAACTCACCATAGTAAACCTGCTGAGTTGCAGAATAAGCAAGCAAGGATCAGACAAGAGGAATATTCGTTAGGGGAAGAGGAAGTTATGGGGGAGGATACTATTTTATTAGTATAGTAGTATGCTGAAAGACACGGGTAGTGAGTGGAGTAAGCAACACCCTAACAAAATTATAGTCAATAGGGCAATTAATTGCTTCAACTACAGTGCTATGTCGTACGTTGGAAGAATTCTGCAACATAGGAAACGATATATTTCCATTGATCGAATTCTTGTGCGCCAAGTAGACGTTAAATCGGGAGATGAAGCACCTAAAAAATTTCAGAAAACCCCAAAATTAGACTAATCAGCTGTAGTTCTCGATGAGGGTTTATCTTTACGTCGGTAACCTCTACTTCCTCGACCATTACCACAACAACAGATGTAATTTACTTAAACTATTTAATTATAAATCATATTCATGTAAAGTGTTTAATATAAATTTATTTTATTTAATTTTTTTAATTAATTGTAAATATTATTTATATGCATTTTAAACGAAATATGTATAAATAGAAAAATAGTTCTAGCCTGGAACGGATTAATTATGATGTATTTACTTAAATTTAATGAGAATAGTTGTATCGGTTGACCACCACTGTCCATGAACGGATTACAAGTTCGTAATTTGAGGTTTCACTGTATACAAAAAGCTTCATAGACATTTATTTTAATATAAAGCTAAACTACTGCTAATAAATTTGCAAGAATTATGCAAGGAAATGATGCATGTTTTTATTCACTCGATATTCAGAACTTAATCAACTACCAATCAGCTGTAAACAGCGTGCATCAACAAAAACTTTATCTGCGCTAAACTTAAAATAAACTGCGTTCCTGCTAGTTCGTTGCAGTATATAATTTGCATATTATATTATCAACGCTCTCGCAAAGAATCCTTGAGAATTAAATTATTCTCAAAGGATCAACTTTTAAGACTCCAACTTCTTATTACAGCATGACCAAATTTACATATACTTTAAAAGTAAACATTTTCTATTTGAAAATATTACGATGTTCGATTTCAGTTGGATTTAATCAAGTTTTCTTTTTATAATAGAAACCTTTATTGGCATAAGTATTTACAAACACAACTCAATATATACTACAATATTTACAGCACAACCTTAATCAAATAATAAATCAATTCAAATTAAACTTAAATCTAAATTTATTATAATGCAAATAATCAATCTTTTTATAATTCAGACATATATCAAGTGATTTTAACAAAAGCTGGTTGGTAGTGGATGTGAGCAGTAACATCAGATAAACACTCCTTATTTTGTCAATAAACATCACATGACACTCTAGATAAATAGATGAAGAAACCTTAAAAGAATCTTTAAAAACCTAGAGCACTGCTCAAGGGAGGCGATCAGATTCTAGAGCGATTAAAACAATATTTTTAAAAAATCTAAGAGTTAACAAACTTTAAAGCTACTAAAATGCGTAGAAATATAAGAACCATCTGGGTACAGACCCGAACAGAATGATCAGACCTAGAATAAGGGATCATGCCTAGTTGGAAATTCCATAAAATGGATTTTTCGGTTTTGATGTATTGGTACTTATTTTGTCTAATTGATTTTTGAATAATTGGATTTTGGATAATTGGAGAATATTTCCTGAAAATATGAAATTGAAATTAAGAGAGTTACAAGCGTTCTAACAACACTCCGCTCGACCGTTAGAAGCACGTACGACTATAATAAGACTATAATTGCTCATGGAACTAGGGCGTCCCTTTCTATCTGTTTTTCTGAGTCATATATTATTTACCGTGAAGAACTTTGCATTGTATTGCATTTCAGCGTCTCAATAATTCTCATTGACCTATTTATTTAAGTACACACCTGACTTAAAATTTTAAACGCGGATTTCGAAACCGCATTTGCAAAATCGGTGATCAAGGTGTTTCCAAAATTACTTCATTAATTTTCTTTCCAGCTTTGCATATTTATTTTACAAGGTGGGGCAAAGCAACTTGCTTATTTGAATTGGGCACCCTAAAGCGCTGATTGTTCCGAGGAGAATTGGAGTAAGCGCATTCTGGAGTGCAGGTCGTAAAGTTGTAGCTCCGTCTTGTTTAGTCAGTATCATGGAGGTGGAGCGCGCGTTCATTGTCGAGGCATACTTTTCTAACGGTCACACAATCATCGTGTATTCCGCGCAACGTGCATTCCATACATATTTCAATATTGCACCCCGTGGTCGCATTCCTGGTCGACAGTCGATTGTTTCATGGGCAAATATGTTGAGGGAAACTGGTGATGTGAAGAAACAAAACCTGGATTCACCTCAAAACATTGAATTGGTAACGCTTTCTGTACTGCTGCCCGCAAACACGTAGCTGCTGTTGGGTTATCTGCTTGTTCTCTAAATATCCTTACAGATAACTTCATCAGCGTCCCCTATATTCACACCCTGTAACTGCGGCTAATTGGTTCATGTTTTTTTTAAGAAAACGGACGGATATTTTCTCTGACTTCTGGGGCGATCTGAACCCAGCCTCTGCGACTATTTTTTATGGAGCTATCTAAAATCAATTGTTTACAACGACTCTCCTAACGTTTGTCAAGCTGTCGCCATCATACCCGTCGATATGCCGGAAAGAGTTGACCGAAACTTCAGTGTTCGATTAACGCAGGAAGATTAATAATGGACGCCATTTGCCAACATTAAATGTTGTTCAACAATGAAATTCAAATGTTGTACTTGATGCTGTTCAAAGAACAAATTTTATATATTTGCATTACTAATTTTTTTTATTGAATTTCTAAATAAGCAAGTTGCTATGCCCCACTCTGCAGATGTAATTCTAATAAGCTAGTGATTTTTTTTCGATGCATAGTTTTGTTTTTCTTGACGAAAAACGAGCGATATTTTCATGGAAATTCGAAATTTTGAACGTCCGCCATTTTGTCCCAAATCAGTATTTAGAAAAACCTTTCATAATAGTTCACGTCCAAAATAACGTGCAGTAATAAATCATAAGTTTTTGCAAGAAAGTTCCATATACACGCCTTGAATAATAAATTCCATAGGCGTGCATTTTAAATAATTTAATATTACATTGACAAGTGAACATGGCCGACCGTCGCGATAAAATTGTTAGTTTCTAATCGATCGAAAAGAAATTTAGGAAATAAAATTTTTCAAAAATTTACTATTTACACTAAACAATGTTGGATTGACATATCTAAGCCTTCTTTTACGAAGTTGCAATATAAATTGAGTCTCAGCATATGTTTTAATTTTATTAGCTCATCAGATATCATTGCCTTGTTTGAAAAAACATGCAGAGAATGGAGAACCATACCGGTTACTACTCTATTTTCACAGAGCCTAACATTTGATTTCAGTCTATCGGTTGCTGAAAAATAGCATATATAATGGAACAAATCCTTAGATAAAGAATAAGTCCTAATCTAATGTAATTAATTTTATTACAATGTTTTAAATATACCGCGACTTTGCCACATTTTATATTTACAAATGTCTGTTTATATCTAACTTTGTCCTCTAAAAACTAGAAAATCCTTTTGCTATTATTTCAAACACGTTTTTTCAATTATTTCAAATTGTTTCGCTATTATTTAAAAATTTGTAGCTTATTTTCTGGAAATCGATTCTTGCCGCTTATTTTTTAACATTTTATGTCGAGAAATTGTTCAAGGTTTAAGCAGTTGAGCGAGTTTTAGAAAAAGACGATTAAAATTTGAAGTAACTTGACCTTGAAAATAAATTGCACTACCTTAAGTAATTTGGTTCTATGAAACATGGAAAAATAAAATATTGCTAGATGAATATAAAATGCCTCGATCTTCGTAGTTTAATTGATTGACTATACTGAATTGATCTGGACCAATGAACTTTGTTTCCAAAGTTTTTAGTAACATCTTGTATATTTCTATACCTACTAGATGACAACCCGTCGAAAAACGACTATCCATTACCAGGTCATATTTTATTTACCTAAATGAGTGGGGTTATTTGACCCCTACCGGCGTTTTTCGTAACCCAAAAGAGTAGGGTTATTTGACCCCTGACGACTTTTTTCGTAACCCAAAAGACTTGTGTTATTTGCCCTCCACCCTACCTTCATTTTTCCATAACCCAAAGAAGTTGGGATATTTGACCCCTACCTTTTTTTTTTAACCCATGGGAGTTGGGTTATTTTACCCCTACTAACTTTTATGCAACCCAAAAACTTGGGCTATTTGGCTCCTACCGCTGTTTTTCGTAACCCAAAGAAACTTGTGTCAACTTGGGTCAACTTGGGTTAACTTGGGTTCACTTGGGTAAACTTGGGTGAAAAGCGTTCCAGACAGACAGACGGACAGACAACCCTAGACGTTTATTTATATACTTGAATTCTTTTATTAATAGTAAGAAACTATATGCGTCTATCTTGAAATTTATGGG
>WYDF02320389.1:0-14462 GCA_009867245.2 Adranes taylori
CTGCCAGTAGGTTGTGCGTTTAACTATATTGTAGTATAGTATTATAGTTATATGTATAATGGCGAACGAGTAAGAGCCAGATGAATGCACGTGTAATGTTCTGAAACAGCGGTAAGGCTAGTATAAGCAGGAGTTTGAGTTGTATAATCCTCATTAATTAATCTTGTAGAAACGTTAGCAGTACGTCTCTTAAACACATATACAGGGAATACCAAAAATAAATAAAAAATCATGTATATATTTCTGGACCGTTCCGCTATCCCCATTAATATTCTGGAAATCAAAAGTTTTACAATACACGGTGCGATACACGGTATCCACCTTCTTCTTTGATAATCTGATCAAGTCACAAAAAAAATATGATAAAATTTGTTCCCCTTTTAAACAAAACGCTAACTTTAAGAAATCCGTAGTTCCATATCTTTTAGTACAAACTCTGGCTTCTAAAGTAGTCCAAATGGAAAAGTCCGTTGGATTTGTATCTAGTAAATTGTTGAACCGAAATGATTCACAGAATTTTGAATGGTACAGAATTTTGTTGTAAGGTTCACAATCTGGAACCAAAATATTTACCTACCCAAATTGGTGGCATTTATCTTGACGCCTGATTCCAATAACACAAGCGCCCATTGGCAGTTACTGTGTACCATACCATCACCTGAATGAGGACGTCAAATGATTAAACTAATATCCAAATTCTGATTTGATCTTTTTCTTTGCCATATCTTGACGTAATGGTAAAAATAGTTTCATCAGAAAACATAATATTTGGTGCGAGCATTTCAATATTTTCGCTCTTTCTAATCGTACTTTTATCTCCTCAGGATTGAGATCATGAACGTTGGTATCTTGTAGGGCTTAACATAAAGATGATTTTTCATTGTCATCTTCAAATACTCCAGTCAGAGCTAATTTTTTTTTTTGGCGCCTTGCCTCTGATGTCTTTGAATTCATTCCTTCATTCCACGAATAATATCTGGACTATTAGGCGTTATTTTCGGACCGCCGCCATAACGTTTTTTTTCACTGCGAGTATCGCTGTAACCACTTATAGGTCAGAAAACATAGTTTCTATTTACTTCCGAATGTTGGATGTCTTTAAGAATAACTAAATTCGATTTTCCAGCCAAATAAAGTGCACTATCACTATTACTTTGGAAATCCATAGTCAATAATTTCAGGAAAATTTTATGTACGTTTATTAACTCAATGAACTAACGGTATGTCAAACTTCAACATAGGGTTTGACAGTTATAAATGTGTGAAGTTGGCAAAAATTCATACAATACAAATCAGGTTGATCTATTTCGTCTGGAGTATGTTTTCTAGTAATTTAACATTATTCAGTTCAACAAATCTATTAACTTATTAGTTTATTAAGGTAACATTCCATTAGCATACAAACGTACAGTTATCGCTGTGCGGCAAAGCATCACACCTAGATACTTGACGGTAGTCTTACATTACACTATGTGTCCTACTACATCTACCACGTGTTCCACTACTCTATTCCTCCCCGTGAGCATAATTGTCTCAGTCTTACTTGGAAGCTAATTCTAGTTTAATTAATTGTAGCCACTTTGTAACGATTGCGACTATTTCTTTGAATTTCCTACTAAGGGTATTGGTGTCATGAGTCTTTCGTCAGCAAAAGCAACTATCCGTATGCCATTTGAGTGCTTTGCTTTAAGAAGAATCGATTATACATCAAGTTCCACAGTGTAGTATCCAATATGGGACCTTGGAGGGCACCACTTGTTCGTTTCTCGGTCTTCCGCATACGATATTGATTTATTCTGTAGGTAGCTAGACGATATTTGCTGTAAAATGTGTCATCACGATGCTGAATTAAAAGCATTTTATATATCAAGCGCCAGCTTTCGCGTTTTCCTTGTGCCAGCTTTTCCACGAATCTTTGCCTGTCTTGAGTGCATCGACTAAAACCAAATTGGGTCTCACGCAGGTCACCATTGCTTTTCTTCAACATGTTCTTCAAAGTCTTCTCATCAGCATGCTTTCTAGGAGTTTAGGAACCGTCGACAATAAGCAAATTGATCTATATGTCCTAGGATTGTGTAATTGATTTCCAGCTTTCGGAATAAGCACTATGGCAGCATCATTCCAAATACGCGAGAATTCTATATCAGTAAGGCGAGTAGTTAAAGCGACAACTGGACGAGACATGCGTGGCTTAACCCACGCACACTAGTGGCGACGTCGTAGATAGCGGAACTTCGAAGACATCGCCAGGCCCGATCGGCACCTTACCTACTATAGACTCATCAGTTATTTAATCTGCACATGCGTCCTAATTTTAACCAATATTGTCTTTAACCAATGGATTTCTGATTGTCTTATTTGTAAGTCTGATAAGGTATAAATACTCTCTGTTTAGTGAATTCAAATATTGATAGGAAGTTTCAAAATTACACCTGATTAAGATCAAATTACACCCGGTTTTCTTTAAAATGACACCTAATTAGCTCCTTCTAGACTGAGGTTTTACTTGCTCTGATTGCTTTAACTAGAGCTTGTTTTGCAGCTTTTGTTTCTTCAATTTGTTGTAGGTTATACAAACAACACCACCAATTAAAAACACCAAACAACAAAGGCTACGAATTAAAGACAACAGTCAATACGTAAATATAATTAAGGAATATATATATTTATAATAACATAATTTAATATAATAATTCTAGTTTCACCTGATAACTGATCACAAACTAAACAGGTCGTGAGAAGATTAGCGTAATAAAACAAAGAAGTACGAGTTCAAGTTACGTCAATTCAAATTTCATTTAAAATATAGTTTTTCTAAATTTCCTTCGTATAAAATTAGTAAAACATTTGTACCAGGCTTTATACATTGTTATCATAACATGAATGCAGGCAAGGGACATCATCATACAAGCACGCACTTTGTTCGCGTAACAGGCAACGTGTTACGTGTTATTCATTGTTGATTAGGAACGGAATACATATGACATCATTAAAACGATACTAATTAAAGAGATAGGTCACCGCACCTCAAATCCCATTTGACTATTGAAAACAAAGCGTACTTTCAATAATAAATATAATTAATAAATTTATTACGCTAATAACCGATTACGAATTTAGATAATTTTTTTTAAATTCTAATGGAGAATCTAGTAATAATAACACTGTTATAGAAAAATTTGGTTTATACATGGACATAGTTTATATTGGGTTGAATTTTATGACCAAACGTAACATACGTAAGAGAGAATCCTTCAATGGGGTACGTAGCGATTCTCTCCTATTCTACGAGATCTTCTCGTACAATAATTCTATACTGCGATTCACTTTAATGCCTTTTTTAATTTACCTACCACTGCATGAAGTTATATATTTCTTCATCCTAGATCTACCTTAAATTTAAGTAAACTCTGCACAACCCTAACAACCACAATTTGTCTCTCTTAGACAAGGCGGTTTGATTAAATGAGTGTCTAAACTTAACAATATGTATTGCGAATGATTTAAGAAATGCGTCCATACAAATAAAATTATAATTTGTGCTTTCAAAATAAATAACGCTATCCTAAAATAGTAACATAAATTAATACCTGTATCCAATTTCTATGTGCAGATAAATTAATCAAAATGGCGTTCAAGTTTGTCCAATAAATACCCAATTAATTATAAAATTATTCTACTTACAGTTTTCTGTTCATCCTCCCATTACAAACTTAATTTATAATTTACACATTTACCTTATTAATTCATTTTAATTTACCTCAATAAATCAACTTGTTCGGCTTGAATCAAGAATTCAAGCCGATTTTTGTGTTAACCAGATAAAATCCATGTCGCTCTGAGTTTAGAATATAATATCCATGAATTAATTCAAATTAAATTATAAATTAATTCTAAATAAAATCATGAATATATGAAAACGATAAATAAGTTAGCCAAGGGGGAAAGTAGTATCAGTATTTGATAATAAATTAAATAACTCCTTTAAGTATAAAATTTTACGAATTAAAGGAAATTAAATTGTTTATTTATTTATTGTATTAAATTGGGATAAATTATAAAGGAATTATTAAGGTAACTGTGCATTATTATAATAAGTTGAGCCAAGATCAACAAAACTTGTAATTAAATTTCATTATTATTTGAGTAGTAATTTGACGATGTACAAACGCTATTTTTGATAGAATTATTGTTGCATAATTACCCTTTTTATTTTATTAATTTGCATGACTATTTGATTAAACGAATATTTTATTATTAATTGCATTTTATTTGACGACTTGTAAGCATTTACTTACAGCATTATGAATAAATTTTATTAAGTTTACACTTTCTTTCATTTAATCAGTCTGGCTCATAGAGGACAGGTTATCGTTGTTAAGGGTTGTACACTACTATGAATTCTCTAGATAAATTTATGATTAAATCTGAAAGGTTGGGGGACTAGAGGATTATAATTGCATCTTCTGACTCAATAGTAAAACTATAATTTAGTAAGTATCACAATAGTACTGACTCAATAGTAAGTATCAAAGTGAATCGTATTCTTTAAGCATATAACGATCTTAAGTACCTTATAAGGTAAGATGGGCTCGAGACGGTAACCCTATACAAAAAAGATTCGCTCTCACCATTGTCACATTGGGGAGCAAGTCCTTCTCCCTAAAAAATACGTCACAATATTTAAAATTATCCCTTTATGTATCGATTTATTACTACATATGAATCACGCTATGCATTAAAACAATTTCAGTTTAGACATATCCAGACTTTATTAAATATTTGGAATCTTTTATTGCACGAAGAAAATAAGATTCTCTACTCGCATCGTGATATAAGATATAAGAAAATAAAATATTACCTGGATCAAATTTTATTAGAATAAGTACCAGCGTGCTGATCCTACCTTGCCTTTTTACATCTTTTATTACTTTTATTATACTAGGACACATGTCAGGTCGTTTTAGTATCATATTATTATCCATCATAAAAATAGAAATTTCAAAGTTCGTAATAGTGTATTGTAAAAAGTATAGAAAGTGTGTTTTGTTCAAATTTTAATGACGATGTAAAATTAATAATAAAATTATTATGTCATTGGATAATTTTATTGATAATTATTTTATTGATAATAGATATTTTGTAACGTAATTTCAAAATAATAATTTCATGATGAAACGTAGATAATTTTGGTAATAAAATTTTCCAAGTCAAGAAAATATTATCACAATGACTTTTTCGATAATCTGAATGTGCCAATAACAAAAGTATGTAATCCACAAGCGCAAACTTCAAGATTATGTAGACCTTCCTGGAGGATCCTACAATTATTTAGGTTATCAATGTCCTTAATTATTTTCAAATAGCATTGTTGTCAAATTTATTTTTGTAACTTGGAATTGAGTTAACTTTAACAGGATAATTTCGTTATATTTCCAGTCAGAGCACAATCAAATCAACCGGAAGCAAAGAAAAAATGTTAAATTAGGGCGTAGCGAAAATTGATAAAGAATGATTTTGGGGGTTGTAGATTATATATATATATATATATATATATATATATATACAGAAACACTTTATAATTATACAACAGTGAGTAGAACCCTTACTTGAATAAAGCCAAAGATCAACTTTAGTAAAGCAAAAATTAAGTAACACATCAAGATTTTAAAATAATCTATTCACAATAAAATAATTTATTACAATAGTAAGAGTAAGATAAATACTGATTAAAGTTTATTTGAATCGTGTTAAAAAATAAACATCCCTCTATTAAATAATAATGCATAGTCAAAGGCAGTCATTAATTAAAACTAAATATTCTACTTTCAAGCTTCAATAAGATGCATAATTAGATAGCTTTATATTAGATGACAATTTGTTACATTAATTAGAATTATTTATTCAGAGTAAAAGCAAAAGAACTTAAGGTGTTTGAATTTCTCAATCATTTGATTTATAATAAATGTCTACACACATTTGTACTATTAGTCGAACTTTTTATACTGACTTATAAAATTTTGTACCATTCTGCTGAACTAGTCAAAAACTAATAAAATTGTGAGTCTAGGTATATATTTTTTTTGTTTGCGTAGGAAGTGGAGAAATCTTCAAAAAGCGAAGGATGCCCGTTGCATCCAACAGTGTGGAATTTTTACCAACTAAAACTCCACTCCCTGAGATTGAAGAGTTTGTTTGAAGGAGGCTTTAGGATTTATCATCCTCTTTAGCCTGGAACTAGTAACGAGTATTGCATGGAATGCTTTTAGAATTATGATAAGCTGATAGCTTGCAGATAAGATATACGCTATAGCATTCGCTTTACAGCTAAGGGAACCTCCAATACATGAGCCATAGCCCGGTCAACTGATGAGGGTGTTTGGTTTAGTGGCGTGAGCTGATTTGCTGGTGGTCTTGTATATTTAATTGTCCTTGCTTGGCTGCGTAAGTGGGTGTTAGTTGACCTGAAATAGAAAATAAGGATGTTGTGGAAGAGAGTGATTGTTTTTTGTCTTTTTTTGCTTGTTTTTTTTATTTTATTTTTGTTATTTCTTAATTTTTTTTGTCTTTTTCTTTTCTTACAATATAGGCGTAGGGATCATCTTAGGGACAGTGGAATTAGTTCAAGGATGTATTGGAGATCCTCAGGAGGTTCCCGCATAGTTTGGATAAGTCGAGCTGATGGATGTGGGAAGGGTCTGTGAGGCAGTTTGCTACGGTGGTGACTGGCTTTCCAATTAGAACGAAGATTTTGGTAGGCTAGGCTTTTGCTAGGCTATTGTTTCTGCGTCACGTCGAGTCGGATATTTAGACTGCAGGGATTTTAGATGATCTGTGATAGGCTCAGCGGAGCAGTGTTCATATAATAGGGCACTCGGGAATTGGAAGTGTAACCTGTGAATTTTTTGAAATATTCTTCGTTCATAGGTAGTACGTTTGTGCGCTTGTGTATTAGAAAGTGGAGAATATAGAACAGCTCTATAGCCTATCAGTGGCCTAATATAGGTTTTGTAAGTGTGATGTAGAGTTTTTGTATGACAGCCTCTAAAACGTCATCTGAGTGTGGAGATCAGGTTCATGCGTTTGCGTACTCTGGAAAGGGTGTAGTTTAAGTCAGAATTCCAATTAAATGTTCTATTAAACCAGACACCTAGATACTAGATTTCGTCTTTTACCGAAATGGGTTCATTCCAGAGTCGGAGTTTGATGTGGGCGCGATTTTGATGTTTCTTTTTGACATGGTTAGGATGCTTAATGAAGATGGCTTGAGTTTTACCCGGATTAGGGGTGATGCGCCATTTTTGCGCCCATTTTGAAAAATTGTCTAAAGAAAACTGTAGATGACGGTTTGCAGTTTCCGCTTTTAGTGAGCACGCCCAGTAAGCTGTGTCATCAACATACAAAGCACTATGGGTATCTATAGTGGTTGGGGGTTGGAGATCATAGCAGTACATGATGTACAAAAGAGGAGCAGAGACAGACCCTTGTGGTACACCAGCTTGAAGTTGTATGGATCTGGAGAGCGTGTCTCCAATTTTAATTTGGGACGTACGGTCGAATAGATATGACTGGACCATCCTCAGTGTATTAGGATGAACAATATGAAGTTCATGGAGTTTCCGAACAAGCCCGGAATGCCAGACAGAGTATAAAAGAATGGGATATATTTAGAAACACTGCCAAATCGCAATAGCCATTGTTAAGTGCTCTGTTTGAAATTTTAGAAGAGAGTCCATAGTGGAGCGTGACGCTCTAAAACCAAACAGGTTCTCTGGGAGAACTTTGTTCATCTCTAGACAATTTCGTAGGCGAGATGTGAAGTTTCTTTCAAAAGTTTTCCTAAGACGTTAAGAAGTGCGATTGGTCGATATGATGGAACATGTCTAGGGTCTTTGCGAGGTTAGGAATCATGACCGTTTTCTAATCTATTGGGAAGTGCCCCAATAAAAGACATTTATTGAATAACTCGGTTAGGAGCGGATATGGTCTCAGCAAGAATGTGTCAGGAATGTTTCGGATACATCATCTTGGGTGATAGAATATCGTGCTGTTCAGGAAAATGTATGAGTGGTGTGGGGCGAATGAACAAATCATTTACCATATTGTTTGTGGCTTCAAGAAAATTGGGCTCAAAAAGTACATTGTTAGGTACTTTATAAGTGTTTGCCAGAAAGTCAGCGAAAAGCTCAGCTTTATCAGTGGAGTTGTTTAGAATTTGTCCCTGATTAATTTTGTCGGGTGGGATTTTGAAACAGTCTTTTGACCCGTAAGTTGTAGGAATTTTTGCCAGAATTGTTTACCATTGCGGTAATCGAGTTTTGACGTCGCTTCAACCCAACACTCTTCCCTATACGCAATTATATTGCGCCGAACAAGAGCATTGAGTTCCACTCAGATTTAATGGCAGTCTCTCGGAGCAATGTACCTACGATAAATTCGCCTTTTCTCTCGTATCATGTTAATGATATCGGGCAGGGGGGGGGCTAGGTCTAAGTTTTGCCTTTTATACTCTCAGTCGCTCAAGTCGCCCCCTCGCGGGCTTAACGAACGATACGGAGTTTATTTCATCTTACTTTTACTCAATCACATAAATCATTTTTTCAATTATCTCCCTGTAACATATAGAAGCATAAAATTGCTTCATGTAAAAAACTACTCTCTTTTATTCTTTGTTAATAATCCCTTTTTCGTCGTTGTAAGTTTTTCCCCGTAGCTGTCGCCAAGTTGCAAGCCGTATGCTGCAATTATTTTGCGTGTGTCTAATAAATCGCTATTTCCCTTAGAGTATCTATTTAATAATCATTACATTAGAATCTCAAGAAGTAAACACCTGATAACGTCTGATATCTGCCGCCTGATATCTTTGTTGGGGTTAAAATATAATTACTTAGAAGGCTCTAATAAATCCGATTTACTAATTCATTGCATTACTTTACTCATTCATTCCTGACAATTGGTCGTTGTTCCTGACATGTATTAGCTTGTCAAGCCCACCCGTGAATCCCGTTTCGTCTGCGATGTACCTAAGATCTTAGGTTAGATTGGGGGGGGGGGCATGAAAATATATAACTAAACCCGGAAAGACTCGATGCCAAATAGGTTGACTTAAGGACTTTGATAAAAATTGCACGAATATAATCAAATTAATTCCCGGGAAAAAAAAATTAACTTGGGAGAGAGTTTGTTATAGATTCAGGTTTAAGATGACTTTAATAAAATCATTTTATTTATAATAAAAATAAATGTCTACTCACATTTGTATTTCAGCCATAATTCACAATAAAACTAACGAATTAAAACGCGTACTATAAATCGAACTTTTTGTGCTGACTTAT
This sequence comes from Adranes taylori, assembly GCA_009867245.2. Lineage (NCBI taxonomy): Eukaryota > Metazoa > Arthropoda > Insecta > Coleoptera > Staphylinidae > Adranes > Adranes taylori. Next base: position 9,336 of record WYDF02320389.1, read on the forward strand.
AAAATTCTGTACCATTCTGAACTGGTCTAAAACCAATAAAATTCTGAGGCTAGGACTAATATATTTTTGCCTTTTATACTCTCGGTCGATCAAAGAATGAAAGAAAGTAGTTTTTTGTGTGAAGCAATTTTATGCTCCTATATGTTATGTTAGAGAGAGGTAATTGAAAACATAATTTAGGTGATAGATTTTTAATGAGAACTACCTATGATGAAGTTTATCGGACAAATTCATACGACCGAGGCAGTCTGGAGTGCTTTGAACATCAGGCTGTTCTTTTAGAAATTAGCTGAAAAAGAAGGGTGGTAGACCAAGCCAAACCGGGCAGCGCAGCTGCCCGCGCCGTAGGAAAATACGGAAAAAACGCCCGCGGCAAAGCGGGCTTTGCCTTAGCCCGCGGCAAAGCGGACAGCCAAGTTGTCCGCGCCGTAGGCAACTTGAGGATCGAGTGATTCATGGGTAGGTGTTTTATAGGTTACACTAATGTTGTGCTAAGTGAATTTAATAGTCGTGAGAACACTATTGTGCTGAATGAATTTAATAGTCGACTTAAAAGGTGACCGTCGAAACAAGAAGGTTCAACTTTTGTTTTATGCAAGATATAACAAAACGTAGGACTTCCAGTATATGAAAGAAGATGGGGTGGCGATCACGTCCACAAATTTTTGTTATATAGATTGGGATTCTAATGTAAAGATCTTTAAACATTTTAAATAGATAATCTAAGGGAAACAGCGATTTATTAGATACAAACAAAATAAATGAAGCACAAGGCTTGCACCTTGTAGGCGTCTGCAGGGAGAACTTACTGCGACGAAAAAAGAAATTGGTAAGAGAGATAATTGAAAAAATAATTTGAGTAATAGACTTTTAAATGAACAGGACCGAGGCTCAGAAAACTTTTCTCCTCGAAGTTTCGCTCGCGAGAGGGTGTCACGCGCGACCGATAATATATAAGCAAAAGATCATAGAGGCTTGGCTCTTTATTGCTTAGAAGTTTGTGATTTTTGACGACTGCTAATTGTTCAGAATTTTAGAGTTTAAAGTACGAGATTTTCTTTAAGAATTATGTCTGAAGTATATATGTGAGTAAATATTTATTTTATTATAAATTTTGGTTAAAGGAACAGAACACCTTAAATTCTTTTAATTTTATAATCAATAAATAATATAATTTCAATGTAACTAATTTTTCATTTCAAAATAAGCTAACAAACAATTATTTTTGTGTAGATGGTGATACTAGTTTTTATATGTACTTGATTTAATTTAAAAACCTTTATGAAAGTTTAACAAATCAGAATCGCTTTATATTTTACTATGTTGTGGGACCACCAATACTTTTTGAATAACTTTTAAATTATTTGAATCAGTATTTGTTTCATTATTCATCAAAAATCATAAACCCCCTTTAATTACTGTAGTATGTCTAATAAATTATTTTGTAGTGTTTAAAATCTTGATGCGTTTTATTTGAAGTGTATTTAATTAATGAGCCTTATTTGCTTTAGTCAAGCTTTGGCTTTATTCAAGCAAGGGTTCTAATAATTATGGTTTAATTATGAAATGTAATTGTGTATGAATATTTTAAATAATTCCCAAACAATTCTGTCTACGCCCTAAACCAACTACTGATTTAAGATTCCGGTTGAATTGGGTGGGTTTTAGCTGGAAGTAAATATTCTTTATCCAGTTAGGGTTCATGTAATTCCATCTCAAAAATTTTCACGTGACGCAACAAAGCTGCTCATTATCACTTATAGGTTAATAAGTTTGATATGATTGAAGAACATCTTGCCAGGAATTCTGTACAATTTTTTTTGAAATTGATATGGAACAAAAATGCAGGATATCCAAAAGATAAAGCTGGAGCAACAGGTGCAGGGAAATTATAGACAATGGTAAAACAAAAAGTATAACTTATTCACATTGTTGAACTGATTAGATAAAAATAAAAACTAAAAGAAAAAATATTTCTCTACTATGCGTATATGGCGTAAATTGATAGTAAAATATGTTAGATGCAACGTTAGAACCTCGATTCCTTGTAGACACCTAAAAAAGACCATATATGTATGTATATTGCCAGTCGCATTTGAATCATCTTGTATATCGCTGAATTGAGAATATGAAGCTCTTTTGTGTAATAGAATATTTGATGCGAAAGCAAAGAAACAAAGAGCTTTGCAAACAAAGATATGAAGTATGTTTTGCAAGAATCTATTACATTCCGTCCATGTTTTTGTTTCATTTTTTTTCTTCATACATCATCGTCGAGGACCATACATTAATCACCGTTTCAGATCTGTTAAAATAATTCTTTTGTTGAACCTGGGGCCTCCATTGGGGAACATTTCAAATTTGCGTCATTAAGCTACTAAAATTTTATTAAGTTGCTAAATCTAAGTATATAAAGTGTCTCAAAATATTGTTTTGAAAGTGTGTTGTAACATTAATTGAGATATTTTGTGTTGTAACTACTAACAAGGGTTGTAAAGGGTCTTTAACACTGCATTAAACACGTGTCATATAAACTTCAGTTTAATGCAACCAAATATGTGCATAACAACAAATGATAGGAGTATATAGAGTGTCTCTAATAAAGTGTTTGTGTCTGTTGACCAGAAATTATTAGAAATTATATATAACGAATTACATAAAAAAACAATTTAAAAAATATTTACTCGGGCCATCTTCAGACAATCAGTTCATGCCAGATAGTGCTGTGGGGTTGAGGCACATCGAATATAGCCTCACGAAGTCTCATAAATGATTCAAACAATCAATTAATCAACAAATCTATCCAATTAATCCACAAAAAACTCAGTAAAAATAAATCAAAACTGACACTTTATAAAGTTTTTATACGTGCAGTTAGCGAACGCTACGTTTAGAATCGTCGACCAAAAGCATCCAACTCGAGAGCATTTGCCTCCTGCATATATATGTGGAGGGAAGCCGGAGTTGGAGTCAAGTGCAGTAAAACCACACAACAACTCTAGCATTTCGATGGCCTTCTTTTTTATGCTACTTTGTGCCAGTCGTACGAAAATATCTGTCAGAAGAGATTAAGATAATTTATAGCATCTCGTCCTAGCCAGACGTTTTTCGTATTTTTTGTGATCTTTCATCGTTGTAGAAAATGAGCAAAAAGGTACATATCTAGGGAGATATGTTCTCTCTCATTCATGATGGCAAATTTTTCGCGGTCGCGGCTAATTTTTTTATTATAGATTTTAGCTTTCGACGAATCTTTGTTTTCGAATAAATACCACTTAGTACGGTTGTTGAACCTGCGTTCGTTGTCTCGGCGAGAGGGATTATTACGACCTCCTTTTATGAGTTTATGGAACTTCGTGCAACCTCGGATGCACGAGAGTTCGATGACATCGTATTTTCAGTGGACAATTTTTAATGAGTTTGATGAACTTTATGGGCGTTATCCCAGGATAAGCAGACTTTTCTATTGTTCGAAAGAAGAGAACACCGTTTTGAACGGTTTCCACGTAAAAATCACTGTTCTGGAATGGGGAATGCAGCTCGCCGTACGTTTGCAAGTGAAATGTGAATGGAAAGCTATACTAGAAGTATAGAATCGTAAGCTCTTGGCAGGGATGTAATGCGGAATTGTTCCTTAAAATTCGCAACGATCAAAAGGACGTCGTTCATTCGAGGAAAATTCTCCCTTCTCCAAGATTTTAGCAAACATTTCAAATAAGTCCTGCTTAGACTAGTCCTGCATTACCGACGGCGAGGCCGGACATCAAATTTCTCTAGTTTCATATAAAAAGCCATACCTAGGCCAGTTTTAAAGAGACGCATGTTGAGTCTTGTTTCTGCTAGATGATGAGTGAATGACAGTTCCATCAGTAATAGCACTCTAATAAGCTACAAACTTATTCTCACAGAGCAATAGTTGCACTCCTAAATATGTTTGGACGCCAAGTAAAGCATCACCAACGCAATCACCCATTTAATTTTTCATCTATAAAAATTAATTTAAAATCTCTCAGTCAGTATCCAAATTTCTATACCAGCGAAATCAGGTACTACAATTTACACCTTTTAATCTTTCGGCTGAATCTTCCAAATCTCTTATAATAATTAGTTAATAGTTTATAGACTTTTGACAGAAATTTTTCGTTCCTTCAATATTTAATTTTTCTATTCTATTTTCCCACTCACCTACACTTTTCACATCTGCTTCCGTGCATATACGACATCAATGAGGAACCGAGGAGGACGCCAGCAGAAGAAGAGGGACGACATACGCAAGGTTTACTTGGCCCGTAAAGGAAGCTGTGACAACCCACCCGAGAGTCCGATCAAGCAGCGTTGTCCGAGAAAACCACGTTACTTAATCGACACAGAGACGTCCGTACCAGATCCACAATCGAACCCTCCAGCGAGCCAATCCGACGATCCGTGGACACCACTAGGTTCGCCACTACCTCTGACATCACCGGGAGACATCTCACTACCAAGAACACCTCCTCTTCCGGGGCATTTTCGGTGACATCGACTAACACCAATAAATCCCTACGTTCCCACAGACCGTCGCCATTCGCTCGGTTCACTCGTCAACGCTCCGTTCATCCCTCCGACGTCGCCAGGTCACCATCGCCAAATTTACGTACCAGCGGGACGTCATGCATCACCAATTCAACCAGGATCACTTAAATGCCAAAAAAAAATCAAATCTGTCTTAATAACAAATCTTTATACGCTAGATCGAAACATTTATGTTTGGAACTATTTTGCGTTATAATTAGAATCAAATGAAAACTTTCAGCTCAATTAGAACTGAGAACTGATAATATAGATGTATATGTAAAGATTGAAATTATAGTCAATACTATTCCATTTGCTTATATCATGGATTACGCACCGCTGAGTATCGTTGAAATCAACACTTGATTTTTCGTTTAAAGTAAAATAAAGTTTTGTTTGTAATATAGTTGCTGTATAATATCTCTCTCTTCAGTCCATTACCCTTCTGCAGGGTGCGGTGACATCAATTTGTCACGCTCGCAATGACTTCGCGCCATCACTCTCTATCTTGGGCAGATCTCATTGCTTCATGCATCCCTTGTCCCGTCAAGGTTTTTGTCCGGTCTATCCATCGTG